>JAVYIG010007034.1:0-108147 GCA_035222895.1 Strongylocentrotus droebachiensis | reverse complement strand
CTCTTGATATGTTCCTCCTCTTCTCCTTCTCGTTCATCATCACGATCATCATCATCATCATCTCAAAACTGTATTAATCAATCTATATAAGACTCTTAAGATTGATCAATACAGTTCTTATAACATATGACCTTTATGTACAAACAATAAACCAAATGGTCACAATCATTTAATAAAAAGTGGCAAGAACAATTACGGTATTCCAACTCTATGGGCAACAACGTAATCTCCATTTTCTCCTCGTTCAAATATTGGCTTCTTTTTCATTCTTTACTCGTGTTACTTCTCTATCTCTCTGACTATACTCACAAGAAAGTAGAATCAACGGTTTGACATGAAACAGTCTAGAAAATGAACTAAATTTATTCAAGTATCAAATGATTTTGAATTACAGACGGCTTTCTCCCACGAGATGAAACAAATATCTCCCTAACCAGAAACTGGCAAAATAACTAAATGCCTTTCCCTCTTTGTAGTCTCTCATTCTTCCCTCTAGTGATGGAGGGTCCTTATCCACTAGGTACACACAAATGTCTCTATACATAGTAGACGACCAGCTCTGCAGTCTGCATGCCTTTCTCCTCCCCCCCCCCCCCCCTCTCCATCCATCGTCCAGTTTATCTCTACCTCGGATGGCTGAACAGCTACCCCCAGCGTCAAGGCAGAGAACACCCATAAAATAATGACTACTCGATTTCCAAGCTTGAGTCCCCTCCTTGTAGAAAGTCACGTAACACTTCTGTTGTCCATTGTGAAATGAGCTCTCTCGTAGCTTCTACGTTATCTTCTGATTCATCGGCCATAGTGTTCGATGATGCTGCAACTGATAAATAAAAGGGAAAAGACAATCAAATTTAAGTTTGTGACAAAAGAACCCTCATCACTTCTTCAACACTAGATCGTGTAGCAGACGTGTATGCAGGGGGAAGGGAGTTTCGGGGTTGAACCCCCCCCCCCTCCTCCAATTTTGTTTATGTGTGTGTGTGTTTTTGAGGAACCCCCCCCCCCTCACTTTTTTAATAACAAAAATAAATTAAACATTTTTTGTGCTAAAGGGTGACCCAAAAAAGGTGACCTTACCCCCCACCAACTGAACGAAATATCGGTCTGCCAAATGTTCATATTTTCGGGTAAAAAAAGTGCTCTTACCACCCCCCGGCTTATATTCACCGGCTGGCCGAGTCGTTGTGAAATTGACTGCGTGATTTTTACATTTTACCCCCCCGGCCTCCCCCCCCCCCCCCCCCCTCGAAAAATCCTCTGTACGCCCCGGTCATGTAGATCCTCAAGTAGAGCTCATTGATATCAGACTATATATCCAGATCCAGATCGACAAATCTATCGTTTTCATGGCCTCTTTTACTTTCTTACATTTAGATCTATGATTTCTAATTGCAATCACTATCTAGGCCTAACTGTCGGCCATTCTAGTAGACCCTATTCCATTATCAATTATAGGACCTAGAAAGTCTATTCATATTTCATGAGACAAAAATCTCATATTACTGTACATTTCTACCTAAAACACGAGTGTTTAGCAGCTTAAAAGGCAATCAGTCTACTTAAAATGCACACACATTTGAACATACGGGACTAGATCTAGGGCTAGGCCTACATTTACTAAAGTTGGATCTCGGCCCACTCTCATTACGTCGTATTATCAGCTTTATTAGTCATAAAATGAATAACCACAAACTTTGGTTTCTTACCGTACAAATGATACTGCATGGATTGGAAGAAAATCACTGCAGAATAGCGGACTATGTACAAGATTTTATGATGTTGATTCGATAAGAATCCCGTTGTTTGCAACAGGACAGCTGATCACGGCGAAGGTGAAAATGGACTAGAATTATGTCCCGGCATGCTTTGCGATGAAACAACCGTGAAGGCACGTATATGTCCACGATATGCGCGTATCGCTATTATAAAGACCTCCATTGATAAATACCATATAGGTGGCATGCGCAATGTTTATGAAATTTAATTCCTGTGAACTTCCCTTTTCTTTGAATGGAATTGTTTATGTGATTTAATTCAGGTTGTTATTATTTTTATGTTCTTTTGGGTTAGAAATACAAACCATGTTTATTCCTTTACTGCTTTTTTTTTTGGGGGGGGGAGGGGGGCGTTTTTTTTTTTGGGGGGGGGGGGCAAAAATGCGTTTTGCCCCCCCCCCCCCCCCCCCACTTCCGGCGCCTATGATTGTCGATATATTATCTACCTAAATAACAAGCACATAGTTCGCATGAACCATGTAAATATGGTGGTCTTTCACAGTGAAAAAAGGAAAAAATGGTATCGACTTTTAAGTTAGTAGCATGTCAGATTACAGGAGTGAAGGCAATATTTTTTTTTTCTCTTTTCCTCATACGAGGCACAACAACATTGCATATAGAGTTTAATTACAATATATATATATATTCACAATCAACAAACTGATATAATAAAATAGGGGAAACATAAGGAAAGTGGAAGGGAAAGATCAAGGCATGAATATAAATGCGTTAAAGGTTCAACTAAAAAAGATTCATCTTGATATTACTTATTACTTGTTCTTGGTTTCTGTATTGCCAATTGACATAAAACATAAAATCGCTTTTGAAAGTCATCCAAATTGAATGACTATTGAAGGATTTACTTCTAAGATGATTAAGTATATACACCTTATGAATTGCATATTGTGCGTAAACAATTAGTACATTCATGAGCAGAACTCCGGGTCTTCAATGTTGAAACCAATTAATATGATTTTTTCTCCTAACTCAATATCTTTTTGGAACAAGTTCGTTACCAGATGATGATTTTTTTGCCAAAAGACTGCGACTTGGCGACATCTTAGCAAAATGTGTATAAACGATTCTGATTCATTGCAATACGTACAAAGCATATCGGATGTAATTTTCCACTTGTAAAGATTATCTTTGAAGGGTAAAACTTTATGAAGCAGTTTGAAATTAAATTGTCTTACTCTGTTGTCTTTGATCTTTTTTATTTTAAAATCTAAAACATGCCTCCACTCAAAAGTGATTGGTAGTTGCAGTATTTCCTGCCAAAACAATGACACCGGAGGATTTTCTTTTTTGAACTCATTCAAAAGAATATAAAAGTGTTTTGCTTTCATGAGACTAAATTTAATCAAGTCGCAGTTCGATATCTCAAACATTCCTTCAGAAAATTATGTTGCAATTGGATTAAAATTGGTATTTCTTATTTGTTCTACCCATACTTTTGGAAAAGCCCTTTTTAGTTTCGAAAGTTTGAAGCTATCTAATAAAGAACTTGTACCCAAACGTTCGAAGAGAGTGTTGCATGACACCCATTGACCGTTTTCAAATACATCACTAACTTTACAGATTCCGTTTACATTCCATTTGTTTAAAATAAAACATTTCGTTCATGTTTGATGTTACTGTTATACCACAGAATTTCATTACATATGTCTCTCTACATTCAGGAAATGAACATATCTTAATTCGCACCAGTATGTGAGTAAGTTAGCATAGAATATTGGTAACTTATACATCTTACATAGCGAGAACATGTCTTTGCTTGAGCAGTTTACTTTCAAAATTAATGGTATGTCTTGAATAAAACTGATCCAATATCTGAAAAGTATTCTCCATTGCGACTTACCTCCTTTCATATATTTTGAAAACCAAGATAATTGCAATGATTGGAATTTGGTTTGGATATCTACCATGTTTAAACCCCACCCCTTTGCAGCACGAGTAACAACCGCTCTTTTTACTTTTTCCCTTTTTGATCCCAAAGAAAGCTATAAATTAATTTGTTTAGGTTGACAACAAACTTTTGTGGAATTGGTAAACATGTCGCAATATATACAAATTGGGAAGCAATAAGCGTTTTTATAATTGTTATTTTCCCATAGTATGTCAGGTTCCTCATTTTCCAAACTCTCAGCAACGAATCTACTTTCTCCAGTTTCAAGTTCCAATTTAAATTTTTTTTAACACACCTAAGTATTTAATGGGTTCATTAGTCCATTCTAAATTATCTAAGCATTCTTCTCGAAAAGAAGTTGACATAACATTGGTTTTCATTAAATTCAGTTTTGGCCCTGCTAAGACCCCAAATGTTTTCACCTCTTTTATGGCAGTGTTTCCATCTTCTATAGCGTTAACAAAAATTACCGTGTCATCTGCTAATTGAGATATTTTGATATTCTCTTCAACGACAGGTGGATTTTTCAAAGAAATACTAATAATAATAGCCTAATACCTTTTATGTTGGTATTTTGCTTTATTCTCACAGCCATAACTTCGGCAACCAGTATAAAGAGAAGAGCCGATAACGGACAACCTTGTCTTACACCTTGATCTATTCTGAAATCCTTAGAGACCCAGCCGTTGTTAATAACTCTGCCTATTGCATTACTGTAGAGTGTTTTGACCCAATGTTTAAACGTTTCTTTGAACTTAAATCTATCTAATAACAAAAATAGGAAATCATGACAAATGTTATCAAAAGCCTTTTTGAAATCTAAGAAAATCAAAATACCAGGAGAATTTGTATAATTACAGTAATCAATCACGTCTAAGACAAGACGAATATTCTGCACAGCAGAACGTTGTTTTAAGTATCCCGTCTGATCGGGAGAGGCAATAGTGAAGGCAATATAAGACTAGACAAGATGGAAACCCTAGATGAGCCTCTCTTACAAAGATCCCAATGACGGTGGGGTGGGGGTGGTAGATGGGCTATGATCAAGATATAACCTATACGCTAGGTCACATTGGAATGAATGAAGGAAAATAAGAAGTGCCATGCATTTTTGCGAACCGGGGATTCTCATTCAGGGAGTGGCAATATCATTCGGACTGTTTTATTTAGACACACATTCTTACTTACCCCTTTACATATGTGCCTCGCAAATTGCAAATACCCCCATCTAACTCTACCTTTTAATTTCGCCATGTTGTAATAGTGAACCTGGTGGTCTGTGGCGTATCCAGAATCTCTGGGAAGGGGTAGGAGGGCGGCGATCATTATAAAAGGTGCATGTATGATTGTTTTTACATGTCAGCTTTATGGCGCAGGTAATAAGGTTTTCGGGGTGACGCCTGCGTGTAACAAGACTTGACACAGCCTGCATGATATCAGTAGACAACGTACTTGAAGCGAGATGGACGTACTACGAACGGAATTGCCGTACTTCGGTCCTACTAGGAACGTATTACAACGTGACGTGGTCGAGCATCGATAAGCAGTAGTCTTATTGAACGGGAATGAGGAATGGCAAGAACGCGCTAGGTTTTTATAGCCCTCGAGCCTATTATAGGGGCGCGTTCGAACGCATTAAAGCTTATCTGCCGTAGTTTGCAGGAGGGATTATACTGCCCTGCAAGGTCACTGGACAGGTGGTTATCTCATCAACTCAGCTCTCAGTTAACATAAGAAAAAGAGGATCATGGGGGACCAATGGTCACCACTTAAGCATTGTTTGTTATATAGAGGGCGCAATTAGCTACAAGTAGTGCAGTGGGCCTTAAGAACGAGATGAGGACAAGTTGAACTGTCCTTGAAAGGGGTGGTCGGGTTATAAACTAGTTAGAACAAGTTGCGAACTAGTCAGAATGGTTTGGACGTATCGAGAACGAGTACTTAGAACTAGTTAAGAACTGGTTTAAACTGATTACGGACGGGCTGGGACTGCTTGGAAATGGCAAATTTACCCGATATGAACTTTATATGAGCTGACTATAGACGGGGTACAGACGAGATAGACGACGTATTGAGACTATTTACGAACGATCTAGGATCGTATTATATACATTATTTACACATTCTACCCCGACCATAACCCGTTTTTATGATTATCTAGGACGGTTCCAGAACGCAGTGACAACTACTTTGGTCTGATGGGGCTTATACTGCTGCTAATTAATGCTCGACCACAACACGTTGTAACACGTCCCTAGTAGGTACGAAGTACGGTAATTACGTTCATAGTACGCCAATCAGTCCGTTTGTAGTACGTCCTCCTCGTTTTAAGTACGTTGGTACTCCATCTAATTGCAGGACGGGGAAAATTTCCAGCAGGCTCAAAGTTCTAGAGCACTCTCCCGTACTAGCCAGTCCATAAAGTTCTATAATAGATCGTAAACAGTTGACACTACGTTCACCTCCTTTCGCACACAGTTTGAGCCCGTTTGGTAACATTTTACAGAACGTAGTGAGAACTAGACAGTGTCGTGTGATGGGGGCCGCAGGGAATTATGGTCTGTATTTTGTTTGCTAACAGTAGAGCCTTATCCGGGGGGTTCTAATTGTTATTCCAAAAGCATAGCGACACTTACCAACTTTCAGAGTTGAGATGGTGTTCCAAAAAGAGCTCGTACAGGCGTAAGAGGTTTGACAAATGGCGTATCGGCCAGCGTCTTTCTGCGTCACTCCGTGAATGACGAGCACGCAAAGTTCACAACCAATGTTCAATTGGTCTCGGATTGGGTCGTCGTCGGGAGCTGGAGCGACTTTACAGTGACCATAGCGATCTACGGTGCACGTTGGGTTCGGAGAGGACAGATTGAAGCTCTGTGTCAACGTACATGATGGTCTAGGTAAGCCACAGTATTCAAAGGGTATATTTATGGTTTCTCCGACTCTAGCAGTCAAACTTTCACGAACGCCAAATATACCTGAAATAATAGTGATAATAATAATAGTTTTAAACAAAAAACTTGTGTCATTTACGCTATCACTTTATAAAAAGCACCACCACCACCAAATACATCAGCAACAACAACAACATCAACCAACGTTTTTATAATAATATGTATTTTGGAGGTAACCCGCTAGTCATAAGGACCGCGGTTCATAACGTGGAATTTTCTATACATTTGATTTATGGATTTGATTTATTGATTTTTGCCTTTTTCATACGCTAATAAGTAGTTACAATATAAACATTTTTGTAAATAGTGGTATTATTTTTTTCAAATCAGAATGAATAACACAATTTATGAAACGAGATGTTGAAAAATGATTGACATAGCAAATGCAGAAGAGCTGTAGCGTAAGTGTTCGCTTGAAGTGCACGCAGCTCTTTAACTTATGAATACTGTGCATTTGTGTATGTTTTCTACTTCGGCTATTTGTAAAGAGATAAGCCAGGAAGCCCTTTTCACTTCTTGAACTCTATTTTGCCGTTAACTGAATGACAGGGGTGATATCTATCATGGAGTGTACACACGCACAATGGTACGCCCTTCAGTATTTGAAGCGATGCCAAAAACGCCAAATTAAGGCGCCACGTAATCAAAAGGGCCCCGGGGATCCCAAACGACTTTAACTCTAAGAGTTTTTACCAGGTAAAATAATGTATGGGATTTACTTCCAGGGTCTGAAATAGTGCTGTAATGGCACAGTTTTTGCTATCATGACAAAACAAATTCCTTTCATGATGGAATCATAGATACAAAAATACGGTAACCGTAAACCGAGAGGCAACGTCATATCAGCTGAAACGTCCAGAAGGCTGTAAGCTGCTCCCATTGTACTACTTGACAAAGGGAAAGGACGTGTGTCATTTTAAACAGGTCAAAATAAATATAGATAGATATTGATTTATTCGTCCACAATGTGGAAATATGCTTCCCACCAGCATTACAATCATACAAGAAACAGAGTACAATAATATGAAACATGCAAAACAATTAGGCAAACAATTTCAGAACAGAAAATATCTTGTCATTTTACAGAAATAATTTTAAATTCAAAAGTACTTGCAAAAATCCTTATTTACTACAATACTTAGCAGTGTTGAGCAACAAACCTTTCCCAAATGAATGTATGTTTCTTACTGAAAAAGATGACTAATACAATAGTTTTTAATGTGGTTAAAAATGTCCATGAATTTTCAAACTTGTCTGTTATATTGTTTGTATTGTTTGCATTAGAACTTTTAATCGAGGCAATGCTGTGGTAACCTCTATGTCATCTCGTATGAAATAAAGGTAAACGAATTGAATTTTGCAGCTCCATGGCTGCAAGAACCCTGGGTGCAGATATCAAGTTATTTTGATAGAAAACACATATACAGTCAAGGAAGGAATATCTTTCTTTCATTGTAATCTATGTATCGGGTCTCCCAAACGTAGTATCAAACGAGAATGACTGAGAGGCAAGGTTTCAAAACGAATAGGTTGACTAATAACACATTTTACTGGAACAGAAAACAATATTAGCCTCCACGTTAACAAATAACCAAAATTTACCCCTTAGATTGTGAAAGGCATCCCTTTTAATCTCGGATTCGTGCCCCAGCCTCTCCTCTACTAATGAGTATCCCCTTCTTATTCTGATCGACACCTCTCTCCCTGTAAAAAGTGCAACTTTTTACCCAAGTTTCCCGTTTTTTTTGGTTTTAAACATGTGCGTTTTCTAAACCCCTCTAAACATAATGACAGACTGTGATCTGCTTGTGAATTATGAATGCACCCATGCACTAGTTTCAATGCCCTACAGTGCTTGGAAACGCTGAACCAAAATTGCATGATTGGTGGTATCAAATGCAAAGGAATAGTCTAATAACATTAAAAAAGGCTTCTTCACCTTTGTCTACAGTTAGAAGCAGATCATTAAAAACACGAACAAGGGCCGCTTCATCATTGTAATAGGCCCGGAACAACTTTCCCGTCGGGTGCTGTACATCACTAAATCTTTCCTTTGTGTACATTAATTGTGGAACCTTAAGGTTTGGTTATCAAAATAGTGTACAAGGTTGCTATAATCTTGGAACTGTCTCTTTTGTTTCACAAAACGTGTTTTTTTATTGTTCTCCTTTCGTTTCCTAACGTGCTGTTATTTAAATGATGCTATGAACAGCGAAATTCGTAGCCTGACTACCATTTCCATGGTTGCTACATGGACATGACGTACATGAGCTTGATGCCTGGTGGTGAATAGGTACTATACAAAATGCCAATTCGAGTTTGGTACACATATTCAGGACGAGAATCTTAATGTTTGGTGAGTGATAATTCACATTTTCTCATAAAGATCATCCATACATTTTGTATTAGAATGATAGTAATAAACATTGTTTATCCTGTTTTTCTTTTTTTAATAAACAGCGTCTCTTCCCTAAGAAGCGTACTTGTGGGATCAATAGTTAACACTGGGAGGGGAACAAACAATTTACAAGACCTTTTCTTGTAAATAAGCGATTTATCTTATGTCATGTCAACATTTACTATGAAGTGAATTACAATATTATTGTACTCTTTTTGTAACTAAATAATTATTGTCTTGTACTCCATACTTCACTAAACAGGCGCGGATCCAGGGGGGGCCGAACGGGTCTTCCCCCCCCCCCCCCCCCCCGCCAAAAAAAAAAGAGAGAGAAGGAAAAGAAGGGAAAGGGAAAGAGAGAAAGGGAAGAAAGAAGAGGAAGAAGAAAAGAAAAGGGGGAAGAAGGAGATGGGGGGGGGGCGAAAGGGTCTTGCCTCCCCGCACCCCCCCCCCCCATCAAAAAAATAAGAGAGAAGGAAGGAAAGGGAAAGGGAAAGAAAAAAGGAAAAGAGGAGATAAAGGGAAGTAAAATAGAGGAAGAAGAAAAGAAAAGAAGGGGGATATCAGTTGCAATATTCCCGCCAACAAGTTGTGGATCGGGGGGGGGGGACAAAAGGCCCTTGCCTTCCAAGTCCCAACCCCCCAACCCAAACCCCGCTAAAAAAGGAGAGGAAGAAGAAAAGGGAACAAAATAGAGGAAGCCAGAAAGAAAAGGGTGAAAAAACGGGAGAGTAGTTGCGGTTAATCCCGCCAACAACGTGTGGATCGGGGTGCGGCCCGAAAGGCCCTTGCCTCCCCCAAGTAAACCTAAAAGAGAAAGAAGGAAGGGAAAGGGAAAGGGAAAGAGGAGAGAAAGAGAAAGAAGAACAAAAAGAGAAAGAAGAAAGGTAGGGGAGATCAGTTGCGATTTCCCCGCCAACAAGGTAGATCCGGGGGGGGGGGGCACTGGCGTACTGATAGGGAGGGGGGGGGGGATGGGAAATAAAATTCAAACGTGGTTTATTTCTAATTCCATAACGGTGGTTTACAAATAATGCTGAAATGACATAATTTTCCGAGATTTTTCTCACTTTTTAGTTATTTTTATGCGTTTTCTGGAAAATGAAAGAAATATGCTCCTTGAGATGCCCACATGTCAGGGCCCGCGGAATCGGGGGGATCGGGAGCCTCGAGCTCAGTTCAGACAATGATTAAGAGTCGAGAATAGTAATAGGAATCGTCTTCTTTCTATAATGATTTTTGAAACGTAAAAGCTTCCGCGCTTCGCACGGGAGGGAGGGGGAAATTGAATTCAGACGAGGATTATTTTCGAGAACGGTACAACGAATCGTCTTCTTTCTCTAATGATTTAATGGAATGTAAATATTTCAGCGCTTCGCGCAGGGGAGGGGAAACATGATTCAGACGAGGATGAGGAGTCGAGAATGGTAATACGAATCGTCTTCTTTCTCTAATGATTTAATGAAATTTAAAAGATTCCGCGCTTCGCGCGGGAGGGGGGGGGGGAACTGAAGTCCGACGAGATGTTGAAAATGATTGACATAGCAAATGCAGAAGAGCTGTAGCGTAAGTGTTCGCTTGAAGTGCACGCAGCTCTTTAACTTATGAATACTGTGCATTTGTGTATGTTTTCTACTTCGGCTATTTGTAAAGAGATAAGCCAGGAAGCCCTTTTCACTTCTTGAACTCTATTTTGCCGTTAACTGAATGACAGGGGTGATATCTATCATGGAGTGTACACACGCACAATGGTACGCCCTTCAGTATTTGAAGCGATGCCAAAAACGCCAAATTAAGGCGCCACGTAATCAAAAGGGCCCCGGGGATCCCAAACGACTTTAACTCTAAGAGTTTTTACCAGGTAAAATAATGTATGGGATTTACTTCCAGGGTCTGAAATAGTGCTGTAATGGCACAGTTTTTGCTATCATGACAAAACAAATTCCTTTCATGATGGAATCATAGATACAAAAATACGGTAACCGTAAACCGAGAGGCAACGTCATATCAGCTGAAACGTCCAGAAGGCTGTAAGCTGCTCCCATTGTACTACTTGACAAAGGGAAAGGACGTGTGTCATTTTAAACAGGTCAAAATAAATATAGATAGATATTGATTTATTCGTCCACAATGTGGAAATATGCTTCCCACCAGCATTACAATCATACAAGAAACAGAGTACAATAATATGAAACATGCAAAACAATTAGGCAAACAATTTCAGAACAGAAAATATCTTGTCATTTTACAGAAATAATTTTAAATTCAAAAGTACTTGCAAAAATCCTTATTTACTACAATACTTAGCAGTGTTGAGCAACAAACCTTTCCCAAATGAATGTATGTTTCTTACTGAAAAAGATGACTAATACAATAGTTTTTAATGTGGTTAAAAATGTCCATGAATTTTCAAACTTGTCTGTTATATTGTTTGTATTGTTTGCATTAGAACTTTTAATCGAGGCAATGCTGTGGTAACCTCTATGTCATCTCGTATGAAATAAAGGTAAACGAATTGAATTTTGCAGCTCCATGGCTGCAAGAACCCTGGGTGCAGATATCAAGTTATTTTGATAGAAAACACATATACAGTCAAGGAAGGAATATCTTTCTTTCATTGTAATCTATGTATCGGGTCTCCCAAACGTAGTATCAAACGAGAATGACTGAGAGGCAAGGTTTCAAAACGAATAGGTTGACTAATAACACATTTTACTGGAACAGAAAACAATATTAGCCTCCACGTTAACAAATAACCAAAATTTACCCCTTAGATTGTGAAAGGCATCCCTTTTAATCTCGGATTCGTGCCCCAGCCTCTCCTCTACTAATGAGTATCCCCTTCTTATTCTGATCGACACCTCTCTCCCTGTAAAAAGTGCAACTTTTTACCCAAGTTTCCCGTTTTTTTTGGTTTTAAACATGTGCGTTTTCTAAACCCCTCTAAACATAATGACAGACTGTGATCTGCTTGTGAATTATGAATGCACCCATGCACTAGTTTCAATGCCCTACAGTGCTTGGAAACGCTGAACCAAAATTGCATGATTGGTGGTATCAAATGCAAAGGAATAGTCTAATAACATTAAAAAAGGCTTCTTCACCTTTGTCTACAGTTAGAAGCAGATCATTAAAAACACGAACAAGGGCCGCTTCATCATTGTAATAGGCCCGGAACAACTTTCCCGTCGGGTGCTGTACATCACTAAATCTTTCCTTTGTGTACATTAATTGTGGAACCTTAAGGTTTGGTTATCAAAATAGTGTACAAGGTTGCTATAATCTTGGAACTGTCTCTTTTGTTTCACAAAACGTGTTTTTTTATTGTTCTCCTTTCGTTTCCTAACGTGCTGTTATTTAAATGATGCTATGAACAGCGAAATTCGTAGCCTGACTACCATTTCCATGGTTGCTACATGGACATGACGTACATGAGCTTGATGCCTGGTGGTGAATAGGTACTATACAAAATGCCAATTCGAGTTTGGTACACATATTCAGGACGAGAATCTTAATGTTTGGTGAGTGATAATTCACATTTTCTCATAAAGATCATCCATACATTTTGTATTAGAATGATAGTAATAAACATTGTTTATCCTGTTTTTCTTTTTTTAATAAACAGCGTCTCTTCCTAAGAAGCGTACTTGTGGGATCAATAGTTAACACTGGGAGGGGAACAAACAATTTACAAGACCTTTTCTTGTAAATAAGCGATTTATCTTATGTCATGTCAACATTTACTATGAAGTGAATTACAATATTATTGTACTCTTTTTGTAACTAAATAATTATTGTCTTGTACTCCATACTTCACTAAACAGGCGCGGATCCAGGGGGGGCCGAACGGGTCTTCCCCCCCCCCCCCCCGCCAAAAAAAAAAGAGAGAGAAGGAAAAGAAGGGAAAGGGAAAGAGAGAAAGGGAAGAAAGAAGAGGAAGAAGAAAAGAAAAGGGGGAAGAAGGAGATGGGGGGGGGGGGCGAAAGGGTCTTGCCTCCCCGCACCCCCCCCCCCCATCAAAAAAATAAGAGAGAAGGAAGGAAAGGGAAAGGGAAAGAAAAAAGGAAAAGAGGAGATAAAGGGAAGTAAAATAGAGGAAGAAGAAAAGAAAAGAAGGGGGATATCAGTTGCAATATTCCCGCCAACAAGTTGTGGATCGGGGGGGGGGGGACAAAAGGCCCTTGCCTTCCAAGTCCCAACCCCCCAACCCCAAACCCCGCTAAAAAAGGAGAGGAAGAAGAAAAGGGAACAAAATAGAGGAAGCCAGAAAAGAAAAGGGTGAAAAAACGGGAGAGTAGTTGCGGTTAATCCCGCCAACAACGTGTGGATCGGGGTGGGGCCCGAAAGGCCCTTGCCTCCCCCAAGTAAACCTAAAAGAGAAAGAAGGAAGGGAAAGGGAAAGGGAAAGAGGAGAGAAAGAGAAAGAAGAACAAAAAGAGAAAGAAGAAAGGTAGGGGAGATCAGTTGCGATTTCCCCCGCCAACAAGGTAGATCCGGGGGGGGGGGCACTGGCGTACTGATAGGGAGGGGGGGGGGGGGATGGGAAATAAAATTCAAACGTGGTTTATTTCTAATTCCATAACGGTGGTTTACAAATAATGCTGAAATGACATAATTTTCCGAGATTTTTCTCACTTTTTAGTTATTTTTATGCGTTTTCTGGAAAATGAAAGAAATATGCTCCTTGAGATGCCCACATGTCAGGGCCCGCGGAATCGGGGGGATCGGGAGCCTCGAGCTCAGTTCAGACAATGATTAAGAGTCGAGAATAGTAATAGGAATCGTCTTCTTTCTATAATGATTTTTGAAACGTAAAAGCTTCCGCGCTTCGCACGGGAGGGAGGGGGAAATTGAATTCAGACGAGGATTATTTTCGAGAACGGTACAACGAATCGTCTTCTTTCTCTAATGATTTAATGGAATGTAAATATTTCAGCGCTTCGCGCAGGGGAGGGGAAACATGATTCAGACGAGGATGAGGAGTCGAGAATGGTAATACGAATCGTCTTCTTTCTCTAATGATTTAATGAAATTTAAAAGATTCCGCGCTTCGCGCGGGAGGGGGGGGGGGGGGGAACTGAAGTCCGACGAGTATTATTTTCGAGAAAGGCACAACGAATCGTCTTCTTTCTCTAATGATTTAATGGAATGTAAAAGTTTCAGCGCTTCGCGCAGGGGAGGGGAAACATGATTCAGACGAGGATGAGGAGTCGAGAATGGTAATACGAATCGTCTTCTTTCTCTAATGATTTAATGAAATTTAAAAGATTCCGCGCTTCGCGCGGGAGGGGGGGGGGGAACTGAAGTCCGACGAGTATTATTTTCGAGAAAGGCACAACGAATCGTCTTCTTTCTCTAATAATTTAATGAAACGACCTAGCTTCCGCGCTTCGCGCAGGAGAGGGGAAACAAAATCCAGACGAGGATTATTTTCGAGAACGGTACAACGAATCGTCTTCTTTCTCTAATAATTCAATAAAACGTAAAAACTTCCGCGCCTCGCGCAGGAGAGGGGAAACAAAATTCAGAGGAGGATTATTTTCGAGAACGGTATAACGAATCGTCTTCTTTCTCCATTAATTGAATGAAACTTAAAAACTTCCGCGCTTTGCGCGGGAGGGGGGGGGGGGGATGAATTCGGACGAGGATTATTTTCGAGAACGGTCTTGCCTCCCCGCACCCCCCCCCCCCCCCATCAAAAAAATAAGAGAGAAGGAAGGAAAGGGAAAGAAAAAAGGAAAAGAGGAGATAAAGGGAAGTAAAATAGAGGAAGAAGAAAAGAAAAGAAGGGGGATATCAGTTGCAATATTCCCGCCAACAAGTTGTGGATCGGGGGGGGGGGGGACAAAAGGCCCTTGCCTTCCAAGTCCCAACCCCCCAACCCCAAACCCCGCTAAAAAAGGAGAGGAAGAAGAAAAGGGAACAAAATAGAGGAAGCCAGAAAAGAAAAGGGTGAAAAAACGGGAGAGTAGTTGCGGTTAATCCCGCCAACAACGTGTGGATCGGGGTGGGGCCCGAAAGGCCCTTGCCTCCCCCAAGTAAACCTAAAAGAGAAAGAAGGAAGGGAAAGGGAAAGGGAAAGAGGAGAGAAAGAGAAAGAAGAACAAAAAGAGAAAGAAGAAAGGTAGGGGAGATCAGTTGCGATTTCCCCCGCCAACAAGGTAGATCCGGGGGGGGGGGGGGGGCACTGGCGTACTGATAGGGAGGGGGGGGGGATGGGAAATAAAATTCAAACGTGGTTTATTTCTAATTCCATAACGGTGGTTTACAAATAATGCTGAAATGACATAATTTTCCGAAATTTTTCTCACTTTTTAGTTATTTTTATGCGTTTTCTGGAAAATGAAAGAAATATGCTCCTTGAGATGCCCACATGTCAGGGCCCGCGGAATCGGGGGGATCGGGAGCCTCGAGCTCAGTTCAGACAATGATTAAGAGTCGAGAATAGTAATAGGAATCGTCTTCTTTCTATAATGATTTTTGAAACGTAAAAGCTTCCGCGCTTCGCACGGGAGGGAGGGGGAAATTGAATTCAGACGAGGATTATTTTCGAGAACGGTACAACGAATCGTCTTCTTTCTCTAATGATTTAATGGAATGTAAATATTTCAGCGCTTCGCGCAGGGGAGGGGAAACATGATTCAGACGAGGATGAGGAGTCGAGAATGGTAATACGAATCGTCTTCTTTCTCTAATGATTTAATGAAATTTAAAAGATTCCGCGCTTCGCGCGGGAGGGGGGGGGGAACTGAAGTCCGACGAGTATTATTTTCGAGAAAGGCACAACGAATCGTCTTCTTTCTCTAATGATTTAATGGAATGTAAAAGTTTCAGCGCTTCGCGCAGGGGAGGGGAAACATGATTCAGACGAGGATGAGGAGTCGAGAATGGTAATACGAATCGTCTTCTTTCTCTAATGATTTAATGAAATTTAAAAGCTTCTGCGCTTCGCGCGGGATGGGGGGGGGGGGGGGGGGGGAACTGAAGTCCGACGAGTATTATTTTCGAGAACGGCACAACGAATCGTCTTCTTCTTCTAATAATTTAATGAAACGTAAAAGCCTCCATGCTTCGCACTGGAGGGGGGGGGGTGGAGGGGAACTGAATTTAGACAAGGAATAAGAGTCGAGATTGGTAATACGAATCGTCTTTTTTCTCTAATGATTAAATGAAACGTAAAAGCTTCCACGCCTCGCGGAGGAGGGAGGGGGAAACTCGCCCCCCCCCCTCATTTCGTCACTGCTAGTCACCATTACGTACACAATATTTGGCTCGCAAAATTTCAAATTTGCCCCCCCCCCAAGAAATCCTGGATCCGCGCCTTTTTTTCGTCTAGTTACCGTGCATACCCATTCATGTGACAATGTTTGTTTTGTCTTCTAATATTCTCTATTTACTCCTTTCAATTCCTCCCATCTCATATCTTCCTTTAACCTCTTTCTTTCTTTAATTCCGTCTTACTCCCTACTACTTTTCTCTTTTTCTACCTGCCTGTAAATTATTTATTCACCGGGCCTATCCAAAAGAAGCCTTGCTTTACTTTAGGCCCATCCACTATGCAGTACAAAACCATACAATGAATGATGAAAAGTTTAAACCTATTTATTAAGTTGTAATTGACTTGCAGCCTTTTCACACACACAGCTAAAATTCATCGTATCTAGAGCTGATTAGTTTAAAGCTGTTTAACTCATGTCCCTGTGTGAACGTCGTTTATACGATGTTCGGACAGATACGAAATCGCGATTCATACGCCCTTCAAAGCAGGCTGCAGATACGAAGTGCGTATCTAGAGAGCTTGACATTTTGTTTGTGAACGGATGAACGTGTTTAAACGCTCAGTAGGGCCATTGCGTATTTACGAGCAGTGACAGAGCAGTGATTCTCGAACGACCGCACAGAAATTTTCTGTGTGTGAACGTTGATTTATCTAAAGTTGACTAGGTTAAAGCTCTTTAAACTAATCAGCTTTAAAGAATTTTACCTTTGTGCCTGTGTGTGAAAAGGCTGTTGTATGCTTTACTATCATCATGATTATCATGATTATACTGCAATATCTTTAGACAAATTATTTGTATAGTTTAATTTACTAGTAAAGGAATGTTGATAATGTATTCGAAATAACAATAATAATGTGAACAAAAAATAGGAAAAATAAAAAACATTAAAATAGTTGCTAATTTCATGTAATCAAGGTAATTTTATGATACAGTACAGTACTGTCAGGTTATAAATTAACGGCTTAAAACAAATAAATGCGCGTACAAGTGTGTATCAAACTCTACAGAGTAATGTAAGACATAGCCAAGCTAATAATTGGTAGTTATCGTGGCATGATGCTTTTGAAGTGATATGATTTTCCATTATACCTGTAACAGATAGCAGTACTTGTCCACGTTCCTTAATGGAGACAAGAGTCACCACTTTACAGTGGTAGATTCCACTGTCTGTCTTCTTGAGGTCCTTGATCATTAAACGTGTAGCATTATCGCCGCCCTCATATCTTGTATCGTTTGTCGTTGTGGTATTACTCTTGACTTCGAGAGAGTAGATAGTTTCATTGTCCTTCTTCCAGTACACCCATTTCCATAGATCGTTGTAGACAAAGGGACACAGCAAGGTGACATTTCCTCCAATGGGGACATTTTTTTCTGTCGAAGGAGGAGAAAAGTATCATATAAATGTAATATAATTTCTATTATAAAGTAAAAAGTATGCCGCACACCTGCCGCAGATCTGCTGCAGATCTGTGGCAGACTCTTAGTCTGCGGCAAAGAGTATGCTACAGGCTCATTTCTTTCCTATGGGTACGCTTTTATACATAGCTAATCTTTTTGTTCATCCCCACTTGCCATTCATTTTGGTTCACAAAAAACCTGGCAGCATACTTCAATACCCCCCCCCCCCCCCCCCCTCACTCAGAGGTCGGAATGACCGCATGCGTGTTGCCAAAATGTCCGGTAAAGGGGTACTTTTCGTGCGACAAAGTCCGGCCCGAGAATTGTAAAAAAAGGGGTGTATTTGACTTTTCACCCGGAGATTTCTTGAAAAAGGGGGTGTTTTTCTTTTTTTCTCTCATCTCTTTGGACTCCTGAGAAATTATTCCGAATTTAGGGGGGTACAAGGCAGGAAAAGCCCGCGAAAAGCCCGCGAAAGGGGGGTTCGGAAATGTTGGCAGTCCTCAGATAGGGGGTGCTTTCAAAAAGAGGGTACGAGCATATGCGTACCCTAAAAAACACTGAGTGGGGGGGGGGGCCGGGCTTCAATACAGAGCGAATATTGTGTTTCCATTCACCATGTTCATGATTAAAAGCATATTTCCATTGAAATACCTAAACAAACCAAGAACAAATTCCTGGGGCATTCAGAAATGCAGTGGTGGTAGTAACAGTTTGACATTATGCTATACAGTGCGTCCCAGAAAAAACGAAACCGAGAATTATCGATGTTTTATCATAACTTATTCACATTTATAATATTTATCAATAAATGACACATGTTTGGAAAGCTTAGATCCTCCTCTTTCATTTGATGCCATTTATATGATGCATATTTCACGCATGAGTGAATAAAATTAATATGAAGAGAGGAATAAAAAAAAAGTCGTTTTGCGGACGGTATCTGAATTTCAAAGAGAAAATCACATTTCTAGAAAGTTGAGTCTCTGCCCTTTCATATGACACCTCAATCAGGAAAAATGAGCAAGGAATGACAAAGTTCTGTTTGTTTAAAGTAGTGCCTGCATTTCCATAATGTTATCAAACGAATTCGTTTTCACTGGCTGCTAGCAGAGTTGACAAAAGACTTTAATAACTCTGTTTCGTTGACAATCAGCCATGCATTAAGTCTGTTGTCTACGGCTGATTGTCAACGAAATTGTATAGAGAAGGTGCCTTTAACATATACACGCATTTCTATGAGAGTGGGTCTAAACCATAGGGTCCAAAGAGAGGGTGGGGGGGGGGGTACTCAAAACAATATGATACAGTGGGAACAGGAGCAAGAGATAGAGAGGGGAAAGTAAATCATATGTATTTACTCAGGCTTCTAACAGCAATGGTCATGTTACAATTTACTTACCGGTATATTTTGTAAAACATGCACTCAAAAATCAACATACCTGACTGAGCGGCTTGTCTTCCGATTGGCCCTCCCATCGTCAAAGCAGCAGCCAACATACAGATCATGCAGGCAATAATGCCTTTCATTGTGTAATTCCTGTGGTATGTAGAAAAATATGATCATATATCTGAACAGTGGCATAATGGGCAAAGTGATTCTTGGCCAAAGATCTTGATTTTGTCCTACCCCACGAGAGAATGTCATTTATTCAGTTAAGAATTCATCCCTGATGTCATGAAGTCCCCTAAATATTCACAACCCTCGGGCACAATTTGCATTTTTGTTATTGATATTTTGATTATCACTATTATCATCATCATTATTATTATTAATCATTATCATTATTATGGTTATTATCATTTTTGGTACTACTATCATTATCTTTGTTATTATCACTATCAAAAGTATCATCATTATTATTAGTAGCAACCACAAAAAAAGTAACCATAATGACAAAAAAAAAGGAATTTCAAGCAAAAAAAAAGGAATTAAATAAAACGAAATTCTCATGCTGTTATTTCCATATTAGGAGCTATAGTTTATTTACAAGTAGGTAGTTTTTTGTTGCTGTTTTTTTTAAACATTATCAGCATTTCATTCTTTTCAAACTTCGGATAGAGATCTAGCTGTTGTGTCTTGTGGAGCGCGCTGAGCAGCGCCTTATTTATATTTTTAAAAAGGTCAAGACTTAGATTTTTGGATGTTTTATGTAATTTCATAGTCCTTTATTTGTCTAAGATTTTAGTTAAAATGACAAACTGACAAATAAAAAGTACAGCTAGGAAACTGACTTAAATTTATTATATTAAGAAATGCATTAATATAGTTAAGACATGTGCAATTATTATTAGGGGAAAACAGGAGTGGAAAACTCAACTTTCATTTGGCCATTTATCAATGGTGTGTAAATTTAGAAATTGTGCAACAGCTCGAAATATCATAAAGAAGGTCTGCACTAATCAAGACTATATACCTACAAGCCCCAAACCCACATCGCACACGCCTGAGGATACATAATAGTTCAAGTTCAAGTTCAAGTTTATTCAAACCAAATCAAACATAAACAATGGTACAAGATATAACAGCAAGGAACACAAGAATGACAGGTTTGGGACCCCAGTGAAGCACAGCTAGTGAACGGGGCCCCTTTACACAGTAAGACTATACAATAGGTATATAACGGCAAGGAGTAACATATTTACAACGAGTATAACTCATGTGTATGTAACAATGTAACAACATAACAAATTATGCAGATGAGTATACCCCCACCCCCAATTACAACACATACACAAACACACAAACACACACACACAAACACACATAACGTATACTTCATTCATGGCTACCTCATCTTGTTTTATACATTCATGTACCTGGTAGCAATCTGTCGAAAAGGTGTTTTTTACAAGATATTTTAAACCGAGACAATGTAGTACTACTAATTATTATTATGGGGTAACTTATTCCACTTTTTAACACAGATAGTTCTAAATGATTTTAAGGCAGTATGGGTCCTGGCGTATGACTGATGGATAAGGTTACTCTGACGAGTATGATAATGATGGATGGAAGAGTTTTCCACAAACCATTAGTCAAAAATGTATACTGGAGTGATTGACATTTAAACATAAATATTAAGCAATTAAGAGATACCAATTCATCAAAAGGCAAAATATGTAGTTGCAAAAACAAAGGAGTACTAGGTGAACTATATTCTGAATTTGTTATGTACCTAACAACTTTTTTTGAAGTACTTGCAACTTATGTACATGGGTCCTAAATGTGTGACCCCAATCAATATTACAATACATCAAATGAGGCATAACAATAGCATTATATAAAGTAACTAAGGTGTACTGGGGGAGGAAATAACGAAGTTTGGATATTACTCCAGCACTGCGAGACACTTTAGTACATACATTATCAAGATGTTCTTTCCATGATAAATATTCATCAACCGTAACACCAAAAAATAGCACATGTTGACTGCGATTGATCTGTTGACCACCAACAACTAAGGGATGAGACATTCTCATATCTAGATATTTGTTTTGGTTTTGGCGAAAAAACTCACCATCTTATAAATACAATTATATTTTATGCAAAATATTTTATTTATAAAACAAAGTATGAAGAAAAAAATCTTTCATTTTTACGTTTTACAAAAGAACTAGATTTTCTTCAACAAGTAGAATATATAATTGCATTCAGAAAAGGAAAACAGAATACACACAAACAAAAGTGGAGACCTCTAATTTAATTTGATTTGATATTTGATATCTAATTAATTCGTTTACATGTTCATTTGTTTACTTTGAATTGTATTGTATTGTATTTGTTATGCAGATCGAATGTTATAATGAACAACGATTGTAAATATCTTTGATTTGAAGCAATAAAAAAATTATTTAAAAAAAAACAAAAAAACTAAGGGATGAACATTTTCAGGGATTTTCCTCCCTCTGGACCAAAATATTACACATTGAGTTTTACCAGTATTCAATAACAGTTTGTTACAACAAAACCACGTAAAGAGTCTACACATTTCAGTATTAACTGACTGCATGAGAGAGTGTACATTCTTATGAGAATATAACAAACATGTATCGTCAGCAAAAGGAGAATAAGTAAATAATTGAGACGAATTAATAATATCATTAATGTAAATCAAAAACAACAATAGGCCAAGAACAGATCACTGAGGTACACCATACTTCACATTGCTAGATTGAGACTTGGCACCATTACCATTAACGACAACAAATTGTAATCTATTTTCCAAATAACTTTTAAACCAATTTAATGCTATACCTCGAACACCATAATGTTTGAGCTTTCTTAAGAGTATATTATGATCAATTGTGTCAAATGCTTTTGACAAGTCTAAAAATATGCCAAGGCAATTATTCCCGCTGTCAATTGCACATATTATTGTATTAACCAAATTTAAAACACCCATAGTAGTGGAGCAATTTTTACGGAAGCCAAATTGCTGGGGAATCAAAACATCATTAAGAAGCAAAAACTCATTTAATCTTTTATAGACTAATTTCTCAAGAATCTTTGAAAATATTGGCAACAAGGCAATTGGTTTATAATTCTCAATGCATTTACGATCATTCTTTTTATATACTAGAACTGCCTTTGCTATTTTTAACTCATTAGGAACCAACCCTTGATACATTGACTTATTGAATAAAATATCATCTGAGCCAGATGACTTAGATGGTTTCAAATCTAAGACAAAATTAACAATCTCATGCACAGATGTTGGTCGCAAAAATAGAGAGGATGGGTTATCCCGAGACAACAAATAATCTTCAAATAATGTCTGCACAGGTGGAATTTCTCTACTTATCCTTGCATGCAAATTAATAGAATACTTATTAAAATATTCAACTTTATCTAAATTTGATTTTAAATGAATTTCCCCGTGGTACATTTCATCTGGTATTGGATCCTTTTTTCCCCTCCCAAGTAAATCATTTATATGAGACGAAGTCTTCCGAATATCCCTCTGTGTATTTTCAAAGACATCATCATAATAACTTTTCTTATTATTACGGACTAAATTAGTCAAGGCGTTTTTATAGTCTATAAATTTCTTTCTATTCGCCTCATTTTTATGCCTAATGTATTTACAATAAAGCTTATTTTTATGATTTATAGATTTCAGAAGACCTTGGGTGATCCAAGGTTTTTTACATTTCTTTTTCCTACTCAACCGAACAAGAGGAAAATGAAAATCATACCAGTTACACAAAATTCTTAAAAAATAATTATAACTATCATCTACATCATTAAGACTATAAAGAAGAGACCAATAAATAGTAAGAAGATCTTGCTTAAATATTTGAACTCTTTCATTTGTAATCACACGTCTAAAAACTGTATCATTTACCTTTTCATTTGAAAGAGACTTCCCTTTATTAATACTAAAAATGGGCATATGATCAGACAAATCCAAACAAAGAATTCCACAATCAAAATCATCTTGAAATCAATTTGTAAAAATATTATCTATCAATGTTGAAGTAGTAGAAGTAATACTAGTCGGTTTAGTAATCAAAGCAAATAAACCAAAAGATGTTAAACAATCAACAAAGTCTTTTACTCTGCCATCAGAATCACAATTTAATAAATTAATATTAAAATCACCCATAAGATATAGACATCTTTCTTTTCCCGGCCAATAACCTGCATATGATAATCAAAAGAATGAATGAAAGAAGCAATATCATTATCAGGTGCTCTATATACACAACCAATAATGGATTTCACATTATCAATGGCTATTTCTACAAAAATAGACTCAAAACCAGCATGCTCGCCCGATAAATCAGTATGCAACTTATAATCAATACCATCCCTGATGTACAATAATACCCCACGGCCACCTCGTTTATTAGATCTACAAACTTGTAAAAGAGAATATCCAGGAATGTCAAACATACACGTATCTGTTGTTTGCTAGAACCAGGTTTCTGAAATTCCAATCACAGAAAAATTATGTTTTAAACATGACAAGAAAACTAAAAAAATCTTCATAATTCTTAAAAAGATTTCTCGCATTTATATGCATAATGGATATTTTACTTAAGTTATTACATTGAAAATCACTACAGTCCATATACTTGCAGTCACTGACTACATGATCAAGGTAATCTTGAAAGTTGTTATCCATGATACAAATTTGGGCTTTGATGGGAAACCACCAAGTATAACAAGGTAATAGAACTCAAGTTCATGAGGAGGACATGAGTAAGCAACAAACAAGTGAACAGATCAAATTGTAGAGGAGCCTTCACACATACACACATAAACACCCATATCAACACACACACAACACTAAATACAAAGTAAAAGATCAATGGATATAATCTGCTTTCTCGGAAGATATGAGCTGTATTATTTTAGGTGATTTCAATTGTGATTGTATGCCACATCAACTTGATCTGAATGCTGAAAAGTTAATGTTTTATACAAGTATGTACGGGCTAAGTCAGCTAATTGATACTGCCACAAGAGTTACAAATACCTATTCTACTTTAATTGATTTGATATTTGTATCAGACAAGGAACTTTACAATGAATGGGGAATATTTGAAACTAGCATAAGTGATCATTATTTGGTGTATACGGTTCGCGATTTTAGTGCAAAGATCCATAACAAATCTGAATACGCAGAATTTCGCTCGTTTAAAAATCTTGACGAGGAGAAATTTTACAGTGAATTGAGAAGTACTCCTTGGCAGGTCATAAAAGATATAGATAATGTTGATGTTGCGTGGGATATGTGGTTGACTCTATTCAATAATATAATCAACAAGCACATACCAGTATGTAAAAAGTGGATAAGAAAAAAGGCATGTCCATGGATATCTGACGAGATTGTTAAGCTTATGACGGAACGTGATAAAGTTCTCAAAGTTGCTAAAGCTAACAAAAGTGATGATCTTTGGGACACCTACAAATATCTAAAGAATACAGTTATTCATCTCATGAGGAAAAGAAAAAGAGAATATAATGCAGACCTGGGCCCCGTCTTACAAAGAGTTGATATCAATCGTAACTTATTTGCGATTTATATCAATCGTAACTATGTACATAAGAGATAGGAGACTGCAAACTTGCGATTGATTGGAGGACTTACGATTGATTTGGATCGATCGTAACTTTTTGTAAGACGGGGCCCAGATCTCGCAAAAACAAAGTTGTAATTTGTGAATGGCTCAGTCGAACATACACTACGTGCATGTTCTGTAATATTAAAGGGATTGGATCGCCAGTTTCCATGTGCAGAAGGCCATAATTCGCTGACACCAGACTTGGTGGAAATACCATTAATGGGGGTACAAATTTGCACACAGCAAACCCATAGTCCAGTCAAGAATTACCCCCTAATCTCTCGGAGAGCTCGAGAGTCTTCGGGCAAATCAAGGCATTACATAAGGTCCAATGGTCATAAAACTCAAGGCTAACCCTGGTGATTGACAACACCTGTTATTGGGTAAACACCCGAACGGTGTCGAATTCCCCATGAGAGCTGACTTCTCAGTGACTTTAACATGACTTATTCACATAATTGCGACTTAATCAATATTTTCCTATTGACATTACTGTCTACTAGGTTAATGATATATATATGTTTATTTTGCAAATGAGTATTATTTTTAAAACTGTTTTGTATAAACGTTATAAACGATGTAAATATGTTTATGTTTATTCAGGGCCCCATGGAACACCACTTCGTGTTGGTGAATGGGCTATCCTGTCAAAAGATTAGAAATAAATAAATAAATAAATAAATACATGTGTAATATGTAAGAAAGAAAATCTTACAAGCAAGAAAGATGTTCAGAAAAAGAATCGGTGCAAAACCTCTGGGATTGATAGAGAGTTACCAGGTATTTAAGAACGTTTCAACTCATTACAAGGTTGAAACTTGTCGAAGGGAAGAAAGGCCCTTTTCATAGAAATTCCCTCCTCACTGGTTTTTAAGGCGGCCCTTGCAGCTATGATCGGGCCGACCGATTTTGAACTCGATTTTGAACAGTCAGATGAGCATATTTTGATACTTCATTATTTTGTGACACTGACAGGTCACTATTCTTTCTTTCTTTCTCTCTTTCTTTCTATTTCTCTTTAATATACTTTTTCCAAAAAAAGTGTGGGGGGAGCTCGAGGCCCCCGAGCCCTGCCGTTCCGCGGGCCCTGCAGGCCTCTTAAATAAGCATATTTCTTGCCTGACTGTAATGTAGGAATTTCCAACAAACGCATAAAAAAGTATAACAATTATTTACTAAAAAGTGAGGGGAAATCTCAGAAAATTACGTTTATATTCAGCAACCTTTGTAAATCACCGGAATCGAATTTTTTTTTTTTTGTTTTTTTTTGTTGGGGGGGGGGGGGGAGCATTTGGAAAAATCGCAATTGATCTCCCCTACCTTTCTTCTTTCTTTTTTTTTTCCTTCCCTTTCCTTTCCCTTCTCTTTCTTCTCTCTCTTTTATTTTATTTTTTAAATGTTTTAGCCCTCCATAGGCTATTTTATTGAGAAAAACAAACAATTTTACAATTCAATGAAATTAAGTCTTTCCTTAACAAAACAGAATACTTTCACATTTCTCTCCTTGTTGTTCATACAAACAAATGTTGAAGTGACTGCCATTTAGTAAAAGATTTGTTATACATACCAGATATATAATGAATATATCTCTTGTCTTCATAATATTGAATAATTTTCTTCTTCAAAGAACAAAAATTTGGAATTTTGTTATTGAACTTTTGAACAAATAGTTGATGCTTAATCAAAGTCACCATGCAATTTAAAGCATCGTTCTTTTATGTTCTTTTATGTTTGCAGGGGGGAGGCAAGGCCCCCCCCCCCCCCCCCCCCCCCCGATTCAAACGTTATTGGCGAGATTAATCGCAACTGATCTCCCCTGCCTTCTTTTCACCCTTCTCTAATCTTCTTCCTCTTGTTCGTTCCCTTTTTTTTAGCTCTCCTCTTTCCCTTTCCTTCCTTCTCTCTTTTTGGTGGGGTCGGGGAGAGAGAGGCAAGGGCATTTTGCCCCCCCCCCGATCCACAACTTGCTGGCGGGGAAATTGCGAATTATATCCCTCTTCTGTTCTTTTCTTCTTCCTCTTATTTCCTTCCCTTTATCGACTCTTTCCCTTTTTTCCGTTTCACTTTCCTTCCTTCTCTCTTATTTTTTTTTGTGGGGGGGGGGGAGGGGAGGCAACAGCCTGGGAGGCAAGGCCCTTTCGCCTCCCCCTCCCCCGATCTCCTTCTTCCCCCTTTTCTTTTCTTCTTCCTCTTCTTTCTTTCCCTTCTCTCCTCTTTCCCTTTTTCTTCTTTTCCTTCCCTCTCCTTCTCTCTCTCACTCTCTCTCTTTTTTGCGGGAGGGAGGGGGGCCTCGGCGACCCCCCCCCCCCTGGATCTGGGCCTGGCTAACGAACGAAAGAGACAGAAATTGTCGGTCTAGAGTCTATATCTAGCTTATCTTACTTAGCTCAGACCGAATTTTCTGTCTCTTTTGTTCGTTAATTAGCCTCTGATTTGGGTAGGGTCGACTCCTCTCAGCTCAGCTCTCTTTAGAGACCGAAAAGGTCCATACGCGCTAAGCCTAAGGTGTAGGTTAGGTGGGTTAATCAATGCACCAAACTTGGCAAAACTATCTAAAGAGAGGAGCCGACCCTACCCAAATCAGAGGCTAACGACCGAAAGAGACAGAAAATTCGGTCTCTGAACCTGCGCTTGTTTGGTACGATTACAGTAAGTTGACGGCGACACAGTCAACGGGAAACAAAATCTCGCAATTACAATAGATCTAGTACAAGTACAACGCAACATTTTCACCACAAAAAACACGGCAGTAATAATGATACCTGAATCTCATAAACAGTATTGGGGAGTAAATAAAACATTTAAAGAGGTCTAGGGTACACTTACATTCTCTTCAACAAATTCACGGCCGCTGGTATGGCAAGTTTGTGTAAGTTTGTACTTTAATTTGTACTTGATAGTGCAGCGTAGTCGCGACGACGTAACAAACTGACAACTGTTGTGTTTTTGCTATCACATTTGCAGCCTGATGTTGTTGGAATCCCAGACAACCCAACCAAAAGACAGACCGACCCGGCCTGGACAACCCGACACAATACCCTGGACAGCTCGACCCACTTTTTTCCCCTCATGATTTCAAGTTCTAAAATCCCTCATCTTAGATGAAATTGTCATTTTATGTATTCATTATACTTTTACTATAAACACAGTCATTACAAGAAACATGGAAATTGTGAGTAATTTGAGAGCTGTTCTAAAGAATAAAGCTGATTTCCCTTGCAACGAAATAGATGTTTTAATTATATGTTACTCATAATTACATTAAAGAACTTTTCAGTCTTTCTTCATTAGATTGTGCTTAACATTCATCAGGGGTTGTTTTTTGTTTTCTTAATAAGATGTTATATTTCAAACTGGGACGTACGTCACAAATATTAAATTGTGCTCGCTTGCTTTGCTCGCTCGAAAATAAAATATTTATGTCATCCGTGGTAGTGTACTCACAGTTTCGACGCAGGGGTATATACCAATGTCTAAAAAAATGTTTTTTATTTTTGCTGATGTTTCCCTTTGTAGGTGCCCCCTTTTTCCAGAAATCCGGCCATTGTTGCGATCACTAGGCGCGTGTGTGTTTTTTATTAAAGGGGTGAGAAGACATGAGCCCCTAAACACTGGCGTACTGATGGGGGGGGGGGGGGCAGTTGCCCCCCCCCCAATAGACCAGGCATTAAGGCAACAAACAAATATGCTGATTTTGAAGCCTTCATGTCAGGGCCTGCAGAACGGTGGGGCTCAGAGGCTCGATCCCCCCACACTTTTTTGAAAAAGTATGTTAAAGAAAAAGAAAACGAAAAGGCACCCCACCCTGGACAAGTTGGTCGATTTGGTCGAGTTGTCCAGGGTACTGTGTCGGGTTGTCCAGGGTCGGGCTGTCTTTGGGTCGGGTTGTCTGGACCCTGTTGGAATGTTGTTTACGTTTCGATCCAGCATGTGCGGATCGGAGCTGCTGCGCTGATGTAGCATACAATGTGTAAGACGTTGATTGGCCCAAAAGATGATTTGCATATCTGTCATGTCATGTCATGTCCAATCATAGAGCTTTCTAAGTTCTATGTCAACGTGGATATAATTTGACGTCACATGTGGGGAATCCCCTTGGACCGGTTTGTATACGCTCATCGCTCTATCGCTCATAGCTCGATTTTTACCCCAATTTATGGAATTGTTTTGACAATGATTTATTACTAATAGATCTAGATAATAGTATACATTCTCAGATTTTATTGAGTAATAATTTGCCAGTGTTTGTTTTGCGTGACTGCTAAAGCATGTGTATGCTACATTGCTTATCAACTAGGGGACCTACTCCCTTAAGTCATAAATGGCAGTAATGAGGATTAATGCCCAACAAAAGGGCACTAATATGGCACATCGACACGGTTTTGATCCTGGGGCCTCACAGTTACGAGGCCATTGCTTTGCCACTGAACCATGACTGTACGCAGCGGGGGCTATAGGGTAGGGGGCAGTACCCACAAATAAAAAAAAATAAAAAATGCAATAAATGTTCAATAATTCATTGCATTTTACCCCGGTCCCCAACATAAAAAAAAAAATTCTCTGTACGGCCATGCATTATGGCTCAAGGCATGGGCACACACACGGGAAAAATCGCAACTGATCTCCCCTATCTTTCTTCTTTCTCTTTTTTTTCTTCTTCCCCTTTCTCTCCTCTTTCCCTTTCCCTTTCCCTTCCCTTCTTTCTCTCTCTTTTAGGTTTGCTGGGGGGAGGCAAGGGCCTTTCACCCCCCCCCCGATCCACACGTTGTTGGAGGGATTAACCGCAACTGATCTCCCCCTTCTTTTCACCCTTTTCTTCTTCCTCTTTTTTGTTCCCTTTTAGCTCTCCTCTTTCCGTTTCCCTTCCTTCTCTCTTTTTTTTAACCAGGGGCGAGGGGGGGCAGGCAAGGGCCGTTTGGTCCCCCGATCCACAACTTGTTGGCGGGAAAATTGCAACTGATATCCCCCTTCTTTTCTTTTCTTCTTCCTCTTTTTCCTTTCTTTTATTTTTCCCTTTTCTTTCCCTTTCCTTCCTTCTCTCTTATTTTTTTTGATGGAGGGGGGGGGGGGGGGCTGCATGGGAGGCAACAGCTTGGGATCCCCCGATCTCCTGCTTCACCCTTTTCTTTTCCTCTTCGTCTTCTTTCTTTCCCGTTCTCTCCTTTTCCCATTTCCCTTCTTTCCTTCTCTCTCTCTCTCTCTCTCTCTCTTTTTTTTGCGGGGGGGGGGGGGCCACGCCCGCTCGGCCTCCCGGATCCGCGCCTGCCTAGGGGCCAGTGTTAGTGAATAGGACATTTGTACGTCAAATATTAACACCAACCGCAAAGGTCGGTTCAACAGACGACAATTTTGCAAAATCGATAACACTAGCTACCGGAAGGTGACGATATTCAGAGGTCAAAGCTGATTTCTATCTCGGTATTTAGGGCTGGTGTTAGCTGGTGTTAGTGTTTATTAAACACTAACACCAGCCCTAAGAAATCGCTCAATACACCAGTTTACAGTTGTGTGCGCCATTTTAAACAAAGCTAATGACCTAGGAGTCGACGTATTTATGCGTGAATTAAGATTGCGCCCATGCAAATAATGATGACATCACTGCCTGCGCGCTGCGTTGTGCGCGCACATAATCATTTGCATGGGCGCAATTTTAATTTACGCATAAATACCAGAGGTCAGAGGTTATTGGCCCCAATTTTGGGGCCAATGACCCGAGGTCAACTGTCTGCGCATGCGCACTGATACAACTGTAAACTGGTGTATGAGTGATTTCAAGTTGGGTGTTTAAGGCTGGTGTTAGTGTTAAATAAACACTAACACCAGCCTAAACACCGAAATGGAAATCAGCTGGTGTTAAGGTTTTGACCTCTGAATATCGTCAACTTCCGGTAGCTAGTGTTATCGATTTTGCAAAATTGTCGTCTGCTGAACCGACCTTTGTGGCTGGTGTTAATATTTTACGTACAAATGTCCTATTCACTAACACTAGCCCCTAGGGATTAAGCAAATGTTGATTTCCAGTTCGGTGTTAGTGTTGTACCCGCACACAGTCAACGCATGAACGACGCCAATTTATTGTCTGACGATCAAATAAAAAATATGTGAAACAGGTAATTCATATATTCTTTCGTGTAAAATTAGTTATTTTCTAAGACCAGAGAAATAGGTGTAAATTTATTCTGTACTTTTCATGATATCTTTAGTTTTGATGTACTATTTTTAAATCATCGTCGTGAAATCAAGTATGTGGTGACGTCACAGCTGGTGTTAAGCTATCGAGTTTGATATCGGTATCGGGCTCTTAATTTCATCAGCAAATCTTTCGCTCGATTTAAGAGCTCTTGACTGCTCTAAACACTAACACTAACACTAACACCAAACTTGAAATCACTCAATTGTATCCATTCTATGTTGGATAAGGAATGAAGAAAGTATGAATGAAGCTTTATAAATATCAACAAGTCGCAACGCAAAGTATCCTAAACATGTAACATGTATTGTACGTAGCGCTGTAGTTTGTAGTCTCCTAAAATTGGACTTTGGTCTTTGTAAACGCAAAGCCGAAATTGACAAAGGAAGTGTGACAATACAGTTCGAGTGTCAACAGAAATATAAAAGGAAATATTATGTTGACAATTATATCATCACATGCCATTGGGTTCTTGTCAAATTAAAAATTAGATGCAATCCTTGAAATTTACTTTTGGGGGAGATAGATTGGGAATAACTCCGTTTTTAGTGGAAATCCACTAAAAGTTATGGAAGCTATACTCTCAATAGTGAGGGTTATTCAATCACTTCTTGGGAGAGGTTTCAAATCAAAAGAATCGATCCCCAATATGGCTATCAAAACTGATGAATTCTACTCATCTGCATTAAGAAAATTATCATTCCTAAATCGCTCTAGTTTATGACGTGTTTTTCATGAACATTTTGAGATAAAACATTTCAATCACCTGTAGGACTACGCCAGAGGAGGCATCCCCGGAGCATTTGGCGAGGGGATACAGTGCTCCGTGATTTTTTTTTTTCAATTCCCCCCCCCCCTCCAAATTTTTTTTTTTTTGTCTTTCTTTCTTCAATGATAACTGTCCTTCTCATGTGTTTTTCTTCATGTTCAGTGGAAAACTTCCTTTTTTGTATAAGCTTTCACTTGCTGTGCTGCAATCTTCTTCAAAACTCTGTCGTAGCTGGCGCTGTTGCTGATGCACCACGATGACATGATAGAACCAAGGAGATATCTTTGATAGAACAAAACTCTCGAAAGATATACACGTATTCACATATTACATATACTACAATAAAGGACAATATATTTTTTCTTCAAGGTACGATCCCATTTTACTATATACCTCGTTGAATTGCATCAACAACAGCGTCATCTACGACATGGGTCTGAAGAAGCTCGCTACACAGCAAGTGTAAGCAAAACCAAAATTACTTAATTTTACACTGATTGTGAAGAAAGTCTTTGTACTGTCTTTGTATTCACTCTTTACAGGTGCCCCTTTTCCGACAACAAAAGGGACATTTGGTTAAATGGGTATCATTGAGTGGTCCAAGTTTTCACATACAGTTCACGCTCAATCCTCAGTGTTGGTGATCAATAGGGCCACGCAGGGGAGACAGACAGAGATTGTGGTGGATGTCAAGGTAAGATAACTGGAGAAAAGAATACTGGAATTAATGTTAACACTCGAAAATAACTTCATGCAATGATGTAGTACAGAATCTGCCTGGTCCTTTATAATTCCTACATGTCAAGACCAGGCACGTAGCCAGAGTTTGATGTTTGGGGGGGCACATACATGTAATCGATCGAGGTCAAAAAAAGGGGTCTAAAAAATGCAACCGATCCTGAAAATTTAGGGGGGGCACGTGCCCCCCCCCCCCCCGTGCCCCCCCCCCCCCCCCCCCCTCCTCCGTGGCTACGTGCCTGGTCAAGACGTCGAAGATGGCATTATGAACAAACTCATAATTATGCTCACCAGCCCAGCCAACCGGGCGTCCTAATTTAATGATCACGCCACCATCGGCTGGTTGCAAATAACTAGGAGGAGGTAGCGTTGGTGTGGTCGAGATCATAATTAAATATGCCAGATTCTGGACTAGCAATGATGCAATGAGGGGCAAAATTTTAAACGTTGATATCGTAGCGGTATTATATCAAATCGAAAGCAAGTTACTTTGTGAAATCTGAATTATGTCATAATCATTCTAGGAATCAGCTAATCGCAGTTATGAATTATTAATGAATCAATGATTAATATTTGTAAAAGTTTACCGTGACAGACAAGTAATATAAATATATTTGCGTTTAATGATCTGTCTGACCCTTTCTATGTTCCTCAGTGTCAAATATTGCTACCATAAGTATTTATTACCAAGTTTTACCAGCAAGCAAGTCACTTATTTATAAATGATGATAACGGGCAATGAGTAGTTACAGCACTTAATGTATCCGATAATTACTTTGAATGTTTTTGTTGACAGGCCAGACATTTTCATTAATAGAAATAAATTGATTTTAAAGTTTAATATGATATTCAAGTTTGGTTTGAGGAATTTATAGTTGGCACAACAAATGACCAGAAATCATGGGGTTGATGACAATGTGCCCCCCTTTTCGAATCGGGAGGGGGGCCTGTTCCTCATTACCCTTGGATTACTGCCATTGTCATTTTGTTCAAACAGGCTGAGTTATTGGAGTTGCTTGTTTCGGGCTATTAATAATAATAATAGGCATTTATATAGCGCCGTCTATCAAGAACTTCTATTCCAAATCACATTTATTATTACCCCGGCTTTAGCCTAGCTGCGCTCCAGCATTTCTGGGAATTAATTCCCATTCACCTCACCTGGGTCGAGTGTGGCAAATGAAGATTAATGCCTTGCCACAGGCGCGTAGCCAGGGGGGCGGTGGGGGCGGTCGCCGGCCCCCCCCCCCCCCAAAAAAAAAAAAAAAAAAAAAACGCCGGCCAAAAAAAAAAGAGAGAGAGAAGAAGAAGAAAAAAGTAATAGGACGTAGGAAGAAGGAGGGAAAAGGAGTTGAGAACGATACAACGAATCGTCTTCTTTCTCTAATAATTTAATGAATCGACAAAGCTTCCGCGCTTCGCGCGGGAGGGGAAAACTAAGTTCAAATTAAGGATTAAGAGTCGAGAACGGTACAACGAATCGTTTTCTTTCTCTAATAATTTAATGAAACGTCAGAGCTTCAGCGCTTCGCGCGAGAGGGGGGGGGAACAGAATTCAGACAAGGATTAAGAGTCGAGAAAGGTACAACGAATCGTTTTCTTTCAAAGCTTCCGCGCTTCGCAAGAGAGGGGGAAAACTCCCCCTCCCTCTACCCACCCCCCTAGGGAGCGCGCTTCGTGCCCTCTTTAAGTTATTCGCACGCTTCCCGTGCTCACTACCGCCCCCCTAAAATAAAATCCTAGCTACGCGCTTGCCTTGCCAAAGGATATAGTGCCGTGTCGGGGATCGAACCACGACCTTCGAATTTCAAGTCAAGTGCTTAAACCACTCGGCCACGAGACTTCTATTGATGAGGCAAGGGCGTCAGAGGGAGGGGCGGTACCGGTCTTACTTGATTAATTAAATATTGTGAGAGAACTGGGCAACAGAGAGGCAGTGGTGATATAACTTTATATTGCGTTCTCTCTAACGTTACATCTTCACTTTCCTTTCTCTTTCTCTCTCTCTATCTCTCCCTCTCCCCATTCTCTCCCTCTCCTATCTCTCTCTCCCTCCCCCTCTCTCTGTATCTATCTATCTCCCCCACTCTCTCTCTCTCTCTCTCTCTCTATTTCCCTCTTTTGATGGAAAGGGTTATTTTTTCTATATCGCCATTCGATTAGGAGGGAACGTGCCCCCTGTGGATAGGATGAGGGAACGGAATGAAATTTTTAATAATTTGTTGATTTCTTGTAAAGCACTGATATCCACCCAGGTAGGGGCAGATCCAGCCACCGGAAAGGGAGGGGCCGAATAGGGGGCCAATTCGTGAGAAAAGATAAGCGGCGAGTCAGCCAGCCGGCCGGGGGGGGGGGGGGGGGTAAGCAGCACTAATTGTTTTCTTCCAAATTCGTGAGCAAATATTTAGCACCGAATCAGCACCCCCCCCCCCCCCCCCTTGTGCCACGGGGAGGGGGCCCGTCTTCTTTTTTATTAAAAAAAAAGGTTAAATTTACCTGATTTGGGGGCCAGGAAAGGGGGCCCCCGACTTCCTAGATCCGCCACTGCACCCAGTTGCCCAATGCGTTTGACAGCGTATTCGATGCTCTCAGTATTCAATGAATAAACATTTCACAAACTGATTTTAAAATAATTTCTTTGATTTATTCTTCATTTTGTCATTGCACGTTAATACAATCATGATATAAAACACCAATGCATAATTACTTGACATGTATTATATTATTTACATTCGAATTGGATTCAGAAGGGCTTTGTCATTTCGATCCCGGTAGTGTGATACATGTACTTCTGAGAGGGGGGGGGGGGGTCTAAATGTATGAAACCTTTTGGCTAAAATATATATCAGGAGCATTATTATACAAATTGTTTTTTATAATTTTTATATTTTTTCTCGCTAAACTCATCTCTTACAAGCACTATATTGATTGAACAATGTTGTGTGTAGTGCAAGGTTCCTTCGAAAAAGGTATCTCTATACCATGCTCATAATATTTTCGCATTGGCTTTTATTTCATATAAGAGGGTTTTTTTCATAAGGGTTACATATTTCATGACATGTTCATAATCATAATGATAGATTTCGTATGTGTACCAAAGTGACAAGTTATTTATTTATGTTATAGCAAATTGCATGGCTGGTTCCAAGGGCTGGTTCCAAGTTGGCCAAGCCTCGGACAAGTTTCCTACTTCGTCGATAATACTAGTTTGCAGGCACAACGACTGTCAGGTCGGTGAGACTATGCTGACGGCATTATGATCTGTATTTTAGCTGCTCAAGACTTATTTGACACAGCCAGACACTGACGTAGCTACTAGCTATGCTCTGTTCATGCTTTAAGAATTGTAGTAAAGTGTCATATTAGAGTCTATGCATGCGGCTTAGATGATACAATTGCTGTGTAAAACAGTGACAAGAACAAAGTCATGTGAATATATATTCAATCTATTTTTCTGACAATTGCCCAAACTGAAAACAACCTTCCTCGCCTTGAAGAGCTCTTCAAAATACACCAAAAGAGTTACACGATATGACAAACAGTTACTTTAAAGCTACTCTAGATAGACGCTATCATAGCATTTGAAACTTCTTAGTTTAGAAAGCTCTGATAAAAGGGAAGTGTCCCTTCACCAATGAAAGTAAACCCTCACTGATACTTAAACGCATCATGCCAAACTAAATCAAATAAAAAACAACACTGAAATAATGAAGATTACTGCTTCTCAGTGAAGCATACATAATTTACAGCAAATTGATACATTTTCCTTTGTATAACGATTCTTTTATTGACTTTTGTCGTAATTGCTCATATTGATTGTTCTGTTGGAAATTAAAATTAAAAACTGAAACTGAAAACTATTACGTTACACTGTCTCGAAAATTGGATAAACCGAAGACATTCCTCATTGGGCAAGCCATAAATATTAAATTGTGACGCGCATAGCGACATCGCCGATGTACTAAGTGCCAAAAAAACCTGGAATATTATTATCATTTCTATCATTATCATCATCACACCTATTCTATTTGTGGAAAATTGTGTAATTTTAAAAAACAAATCAGTTAGGTAGAAAGTTGTATAACGTTTGGAGGGTACATGGACCCTTGTTTTCCCTTTTAATACTGTGAGCGATTTGTGCAGAATTCAAACACCTCATCTTCATAATGGATGAGAGTGACTTACACTTGAATAATAAATGCAAAAGTCATTCACATTTGGATAGAAAACTGTTAATATAATTAAAACCCCGATATTAACATGAAGGTGAAGCGTGTCAAAATGTTCGCAAAACAAAATAGTTTCGCTACCAATTATTTCAAATGAATAAAAATCCTTTGAAATATTTCTCTGTTGTATACAAATATTTTATCGAAGCTATTTTGAGAGCACAGAGAATTTTTTTTTCGTAAAATTTCAGTCATGACATTTCGCAATTACAGACATGCACTGTATATTTCTTTTATAATTCAATTCAATCCAATCCATTTAATATTTCAATTCCAGTAAATACATTTAAAATATATAGGTGAATACATAAAATATATACATACATATACCAATTTGACAACCCCCTCACAGGTTTTAAAGTTGTGTTTACTTATACATTTTGAAAGATATTATGCGAGGGAGCGTAGCGACCAAGCGAGAAGATCTTTGCATTTTTTATTCGTCTAAACGCTGCACTCTTGGGCCATCCAGAGCCTAAAAGTGTGTTTCAGTCTTTTGTCAGTATTTGCTATACATTTTTTTGTTTGCACTTTTTAATATCGCCAGCGATTAGGGTTTGTATATGGGTCGCCGTGTTGCCGCCCCTGAAAGTGATGCATTTGAACTCTATTCTGGCTGTCATCCACGTCTACATCATCTCTGTCATGTGTGTCTGAGCTGTGTGAATCAGTGCGTGTACCTTCCTCTAAAAAAAAAAGAATATAGCCAAGCGTTAGAGAATTAAACGCCCTCATCCACAGAGAATTTGTCACCAACAAAAAAATCGTATGCAGGAATGGCTCTTGTGACACTCAAGAGATGTAAATCGAACAGTTGCAGTTGTGGGCAGTGGCGGATCTAGGGGGGTTGGTGGGCCCGGCCCCCTAGCCCAAAAAAAAAGAATGTGTGCCAAAGAAAGCAACAAAAAGTGTTCCTCCCCCCCCCCCCAAGCCACAGAACGAAATATCTGACGACGTAATTTTCCAATTTCAAGGCCCCCCACCCCCTAAAAAAAAAGGCTCATCTGACCGTGATTAAATGCCTTAAAACCCCTAAGCTTCCGGGGACTCTGCCCCCTGGATTTCACCTAGGGCCCAAAGTCAGGCACCTGGATGCTCATCTGACGGTAATTTAATGCTTAAAACCCCTGACGCCAATAAGTGGCCTGCCAGTGTCACAAATAAAGTATACAAATATGCTCATTATTTTGACGATAATTTAATGTATAAAACCCCTGAGCCTCCGGGGGCTCCTTCCCCTGGACCCCACACCAATTTGTGTTCTGCCAGTGTCACAAATAAGGTATCAAAATATGCTCATCTGAAGATAATTTAATGTATAAAACCCTTGAGCTTCCGGGGGCTCCGCCCCCTGGACCCCACACCAATTTGTGTCCTGCCAGTGTCACAAATAAGGTATCAAAATACGCTCATCTGACAGTAATTGAATGCCTATTCCCCCTGAGCTTGTGGGGGCTCCACCCCTTGACCCCCGCCGAGAAACGTTCAGCGGGGCCTGCATGTATAAGAGTGGGGTGGTGGGGATTTTTTTTATCTACCCCCCCCCAAAAAAAAAAAAGATTTTGCCACTGCCGGTGTCACAATTATGTACCAATATTTAGCTCGCATGATTTCACATTTGCCCCCCCCCCCAAGAAATCCGCCTGCGTGTCGCTGTCACATGTTTCTACCAATTCTAGAAGCGATTAACTTAACTAGTATCAATATACCGGTACGAAGAAAATGTGATTAGATCAGCACGTTATTGTGTCCTTGGTTGAGTTGCGATCGGAAAGATCGAGTGCGGTCGAGAAGTGCTCGGAATAGGTGATCGAGAAGCAGTCGAGAAATGAGCGAGTTCGGTCGAGTAACGGTTTAGGGCAGACATGTACCGATTGTCAAGCGGTTGAGTTGTTGATCGAGTTGATCGGAAACCAATCGTGTAGAAGTTGTGTATAAATCGAGATGATCGGGTAGTGATCGGCGGAAAAAATCCACCCCGACCAAACTAGACCTCTATTACTCGACCAATGCACGATCGCTGTACGATCGCTTGCCTACTCGACCCCTACACGATATTTTTTGACATGTCAAAAATTGTCGAGTAGGAAGCCATATCGATACCGATCAAGGTGGAAGTATTGCAATGACCATCGTCGAGTAAGCACGCTCTTTTCACCGCCTCTCCCCCTTCCGTATATTCCGCGTATCTTCCGCGTTATGTCGAAAGCAACCAAAGCAGCCAAGAGGCCTCGCGGTGAGACGCCGCCCAGCCCAACCGATACAAGCGCTCTAATACCAGTGATACGAAGACTTTTAGATGCCCAAATGGACAAATTCGAGAGTCGATTCAAGAACTTTGAAAGCTCTTTATTTACTAAAATTAAAGAGTTGGACAATGACCTTAATGACATTAGAGCTATGCTGGAGTTTCAAAGCCACGAAACAGACCAGCTAAAAGTAAAAATGGCTGACATGGAAACAAACTTTAAACGAAAAGAAGAGGAACTTCGAGAGGAAGTCGACAGATTAGCTACGTATGTTGCTAGAGAGAATTTAGTCATCTTGGGATTGAAAGAAGTGAAGGACGAAAATCTCACCAGCGAGCTGAGTAAATTGTACAAAGATAAACTAAAAATGGAGGACGATGTTATACAACGAATTGAGTACCAGAGAGTACACAGGGTGGCTGCAGCGGGTGGGGGACCCCGCCCTATTAAAGCGCGATTTACTCGATATGCGGACAAACTCTTGGTGCAGAAAAACGCCAAACTTCTCAAAGGCTCCGACATTTATTTGGCGGATGACCTACCTAAGCATGTGAGGGAGCTAAGGAGGGTGCAGGTACCTACCCTAAAAGCAGCCCGGAGCGCAGGGAAACTAGCGTTTTTTGGTCGTGCGGAGCTACGAAGCTTTTCGTAGACCATGTCCTAGTTCCAATCGGGGAACAGAAGAGCCTTATAAACAAATTGGAGAAGAGCGCTATGGGAGTTCAAGTCAAGGTGGGGAATACGGCAGCGATCAATGTCCGGGACAACAAGGAAAATGAGGAAACGAAACTGACCGAGCAGGCTGAAGGAAATGTTCTACGAAACCGAGAGGAACAGAGGGAAACGAATGTGACGGGAAATCCTATCAGAGGAGCGGAGGCGCCAATAGAGGTGATGGACACAATGATGTAACGACCAAGGGAAACATCATTGCAGCGACCAACGTCAGTGGTGACAGGAAGGAGCATGGAGACAAGAAACAGAGGGAGAATAACCGTTTAAGATAAGTAAAAATTCCATATTGATTATTTCCAAAACCAATGTGAGCTGAAATGAGGATGGAGATGGAAACAGAAGGAAAACAGCCATCAAGATGAATGAAATCTATTAAATATTTGAGCAGCCAATATGATCTGAAACGGAAACGGAAAAGAGAAGAAGAAGCAAGCAGCTGAACTTAACAATGCGTTTGAAAAAAAAAGAACGACAATAATACCAAAATATCTCATTCGGTATTTATGAAGAAGAAAACTTTGAAGAAAAAGAAAGACTTTAATGAGATGTTCGAAAATAATTATATTTTGGCTATAGTATGTAGAGCAGAAATGGTTTATTGATAAATGCAAGAGATGCGTTAATATTATGCTATGTAATGGATAAGTAAGAAAAGACCAAAATTCTTTTCGATGGTATCCGACTCATTTGAAACATTGAGTAATTTGAAGATAATATTGCCAAGGAACATAAAAAGAAAGACTTCAATGAGATGTTTCAAATATAATTTAATTTTGGATACCTAGGTTCGAACACAAGCATGAACTTTGATATTCATTATTTTGCAGAAAAGGTTATGAAGAAGAGAACTGTTAAAGAAAGGAAAGACTTTAATGAGATGTTCAAAATAATTATATTTTGGTTAACTAGTATAGAGCAGAAATGGTTCATTGATGAATGCAAGAGATGCGTTAATGTTATGCTTTGTAATGGATAAGTAAGAAAAGACCAAAATTCTTTTCGAAGGTATCCGACTCATTTGAAACATTGAGTAATTTGAAGATAATATTGCCAAGGGCTAATTCATTTTGATGAAAAGAAAAGAAGAACAAAAAAAAAAGTGAGGTTCGAATAAAAGTATGAACCTTGTTTTTATTTTTTTGCAGAAAAGGTCATGCCATACAAGTTTTCTAATAGACATTTGGTAGTTAGGAAACATAAAAAGAAAGACTTCAATGAGATGTTTCAAATATAATTATATTTTTGGATACCTAGGTTCGAATACAAGCATGAAATTTGATATTCATTATTTTGCAGAAAAGGTTGTGAAGAAGAGAACATTTAAGAAAAGGAAAGATTTTAATGAGATGTTCAAAATAATTATATTTGGGCTAACTAGTATGTAGAGCAGAAATGGTTCATTGATGAATGCAAGAGATGCGTTAATGTTATGCTTTGTAATGGTTAAGTAAGAAAAGACCAAAGTTCTTTTCGGTGGTATCCGACTCATTTGAAACATTGAGTAATTTGAAGATAATATTGCGAAGGGCTAACTCATTCTGATGAAAAGAAAAGAAGACAAAAAAAAATGAGGTTCGAATAAAAGTATGAACCTTGGTTTTTATTATTTTGCAGAAAAGGTCATGCCCTACAAGTTTTCTAACGGATATTTGGTAGTTAGGAAACATAAAAAGAATGACTTCAATGAGATGTTTCAAATATAATTATATTCTTGGATACCTAGGTTCGAATACAAGCATGAAATTTGATATTCATTATTGTGCAGAAAAGGTTGTGAAGAAGAGAACATTTAAGAAAAGGAAAGATTTGAATGAGATGTTCAAAATAATTATATTTGGGCTAACTAGTATGTAGAGCAGAAATGGTTCATTGATGAATGCAAGAGATGCGTTAATGTTATGCTTTGTAATGGTTAAGTAAGAAAAGACCAAAGTTCTTTTCGGTGGTATCCGACTCATTGAAACATTGAGTAATTTGAAGATAATATTGCGAAGGGCTAACTCATTCTGATGAAAAGAAAAGAAGACAAAAAAATGAGGTTCGAATAAAAGTATGAACCTTGGTTTTTGTTATTTTGCAGAAAAGGTCATGCCCTACAAGTTTTCTAACGGATATTTGGTAGTTAGGAAACATAAAAAGAAAGACTCAATGAGATGTTTCAAATATAATTTTATTCTTGGATACCTAGAATATAGAGGGAAAAAAAGCGGTTTATTAATGAATGCAAGAGATGTGTCAATGTTATGCTTTGTTTAGGATAAGCAAGAATTAAACCACAGTTCATTTCGATGGTATCTGACTTATTTGAAACATTGGGTAATATGACAAAAATATTGCCAAGGGTTATTTTACTCTGATGGAGGGGGGGGGGGGGCGAGAATAGGAGGTTCGAATACAAGCATGATCTTTTATATTTATCATTTTGCTGAAAAGGTTAAGCCATACAAGGTTTCCAATGGATGTTTTGGTTAATCACATTATGCACACTGTCATCCATTTATAGAATTGGTTACGTCATCCAAGATGTCTAATGATTGTTTTGGTTTAAGGAATGTCTTCTGTATTAAGAGAGAGTTTTATGTTTATACGATTAAAGAATGCCTGGGATTGATTAGTATTGGTTGGTATTTTGACCCATAGGAATCTTGAGATCTTTTATATTAAGAGCATGTATAGACAATTAAAGAATGCCCGGGAATCTTGAGTAGTCAGGTTTGAAGATTTATTGCCAAGGGTTTTTCCATTTAAATGAAGGAAAATAAAAGAAAGAAAAGAAAGGTTTCATTGTGATGGTCGAAGTACTAGCATGAATAGTGACATACATGTAAATTCATAGATTTGGTTACTTCATACAAAGGTCTAAAGATTGTTTTGGTCTGTAAAGATCTTTTATATTAAGGGTGTGTCTTAGACTATGAAAGAATACCCGGGATTCAATAGAATAGTTAGGTCTCTTGACCCATATAAATCTTGATGTCTTTTATATTAAGAGCATGTATTATGTTTAGGCAATTAAAGAATGCCCGGGATTGAATTGAATAGTAAAGTTTTGGTATTTTAACTCTAGGAATCTTGTTTAGTTTGAAGAAATATGCCAAGTTACTTCATTTAAGGTGTCTAATGATTGTTTCGGTTGAATAAAGGTCTTTTATACTAAGGGCGTGTCTTAGGGTCTCTTGACCCATAGAAATCTTGATGTCTTTTATATTAAGAGCATGTATTATGTTTAGACAATTAAAGAATGCCCGGGATTGAATTGAATAGTAAAGTTTTGGTATTTTAACTCTAGGAATCTTGTTTAGTTTGAAGAAATATGCCAGGTTACTTCATTCAAGGTGTATAATGATTGTTTCGGTTAAATAAAGGTCTTTTATACAAAGGGCGTGTCTTAGGGTCTCTTGACCCATAGAAATCTTGATGTCTTTTATATTAAGAGCGTGTATTATGTTTAGACAATTAAAGAATGCCCGGGATTGAATTGAATAGTAAAGTTTTGGTATTTTAACTCTAGGAATCTTGTTTAGTTTGAAGAAATATGCCAGGTTACTTCATTCAAGGTGTATAATGATTGTTTCGGTTGAATAAAGGTCTTTTATACTAAAGGCGTGTCTTAGGGTTAGACGATTAAAGAATGCCCGGGATTGATTAGTATTGGTTGGTATTTTGACCCATAGAAATCTTGATCTTTTATATTAAGAGCATGTCTTATGTTTAAACGAAAAAAAAGACTGCCCTGGATTGAATAGTACAGTTTGGTCTTTTGATTCATAGGAATCTTGAGTAGTTTGAAGAAATATTGCCATTTAAATATATTCATTTAAAAGAAGAAGAAAAGAGAGTTCATTGTGATGGTCGAAGTACTAGTAGGCATAGTGACATACATTCATAGGTGTGGTTACTTCATACCAAGGCCTAATGATTCTTTAGACGATTAAAGAATGCCAAGGTCTAATGATTCTTTAGACGATTAAAGAATGCCCGGGATGGAATAGGATAGTTTAGTCTAAGATGTTTAGGTTTAATGAAGTGCATGCATGCATTGACATTCATTTATAGAATTGGTTACTCCATACTAGATGTTTTAATGATTGTTTTGGTTTCTTCATATAGAGAAAAAGGAAAGAGTTCATTGTGCTGGTCAAACACATAGATGCTCATTGACATTCATTTACAGAAGTGGTTACTGCATACAAAGATGTTTAGGTTTAATGAAGCGCATGCATGTAGCCGGTATTGGAATGATTGTATAAAGAAGGTATTAGAAAGGATAGAAGCTGGGGGGGGGGGGGGGGGTGAGGCGGTGGTTGTGAGCGGAGGAGAAATAGGTGCAACTTTATTTGTAGACATGTCTTTTCTACATAGGTTTTATTGTGTGTGTTATATGTTATGTAAATGTTTAATGTATTCTTTTTTTTTTTCAACGGGGACAGTTTGTGGCAGCCTTTGATCTGGTTAGTTTTATATGGCTTGAATGTGGGCAACAACCTTTCCATCTCTCATCCACCTATATTATCTACTCAACACGCACATGATGAGTAACACTAAAATTTCCGTTTGCAATTTGATATCCTTAAATGTAAAAGGTATTCGGGAGAAAAATAAAAGAAGAAGCATTTTCAAATGGTGCAAAGAAAAAGGTGGGAATATTATTTTTTTACAGGAAACCTTTAGCACACAAGATATAGTTAATACTTGGAATTCGATGTGGGAAGGCGAATGTATATACAGCCACGGTACTAATCATGGTAAAGGGGTTATGATACTATTTGATAGTGGAGTAAATATTAAGATACGACACACAGTTATCGATGAAAATGGCAGATACATTTTTGCAGTTGGTTTTCTGCAGAATAAGGAGGTAATACTCGGAAATGTTTACTTCCCTGTTGGGAGCAAAGAGTTGGAACAATTGGAGTTTCTGGGCAAAGTTAGAAATATTTTGGAAAAAGATGAATTCAAAAATAAACCTCTCATTATTGGAGGGGATTTTAATATGGTTAGAGATGTACATTTAGATTACAGTGGACATAATGTTAATAAAAAACAGTCTAAGCTTAGCTATGAATTTGAAAAGTTTTTAATTGACTATAATGCCACAGACATATGGCGTGTCAAAAATAATTTAAAGAAACAATTTACATATCACCAACATAATCCTAAAATGCATAGTAGATTGGACTACTGGGTTATTTCGGAGAGCATAGAAGATATGGTATTTAGCTGCAAAATATTACCTTCAATTTCACCGGACCACTCAGCAGTAGAACTGATTATTAAACTACATTCTTCTACTAATCCTGTAATAAAAGCAGGATATTGGAAATTTAATAACAGTTTATGTAACGATGCAGATTATGTGAAAAGTATGAAAGAAGAAATAACACGGTTGAAACTCAATTTAGCCAAAGAGATAATAGATAATAGAATATTATGGGATTATGTTAAAATGGAGATACGAAGCTTTACAAGAAAATACTGTAAGAAAAAAGCCAAAGAAAGAAAGGATAAGATTGTTGGTTTGGAAAAAGAAATTTCAAAGTTAGAGGAAGAATTACAAATACCAGCGAAGGTGAATGACAATTCTTTGATTAACGATTTGGAAAAGAAAAGAAGGGAATTGAAAAGTCTTTACGGTTATATAAGTGAAGGGGTAAAAATCAGATCTCGAGCCCAATGGTTTGAAAGTGGAGAAAGAGAAACGGCATATTTTAAGCAACTAATAGATTTCAAAGGGAAAAAAAGTGCTATTAAAGAATTACAAGTAGATGGAAATATAACTGATGATGAAAAAGATATCATACAAGAAATTAGGAGATTTTATTCTAAACTGTATGCTAAATCAGAAGAAGGATTATGCGAAAATATTAATTTTTTCCCCAAAACCTTACCCAAATTAACAGAAAATCAGAGGAAGCTATGTGAAGGAAAAATTAACCAGGGAGAGTGTATTGAAATCTTAAAAGAAATGCAGTTAAATAAATCCCCAGGAAATGACGGATTAAATGTAGAATTTTATATTACATTCTGGCATGTAGTTGGTGACTTAGTTCTTAAGGCATTTAACGATACCATGAAATTCAAGGAATTGTCGCCTTCTCAAAAACAAGCAATCATAACGCTTATACATAAGGATGGTAAAGACCCCAAATTCATTAGTAATTATAGACCTATCTCCTTACTCAACGTAGACTATAAGATTATTACCAAAATACTTTCTAAAAGAATAAAAAAAGTTTTGAATGAAATTGTGTCGGTCGACCAAGTAGGTTATTTAAAAGATAGAAACATCGGTGATGCAATCAGATTAATCAATGATATGATTTTTCATACTTCTTGTTTTAACAAACCAGGGTACCTATTGGCAATAGATTATGAAAAAGCTTTCGACTCGATTTCACATAGTTTTCTTCAGGAAGTGCTCATTTCTTTCGGGTTTGGGCCAATGTTTTGTGAATGGGTTACAATTTTACTTACCAATGCTCAAAGTTGTGTTTTTAATGGGGGTAAATCAACCGGATATTTTAAAGTTCAAAGGGGTGTAAGACAAGGAGATCCGTTATCTCCATATTTATTTGTTTTATGCATAGAATGCTTAACTCACTGCATTAGAAATGATAAGTTGGTAAAAGGTATTTGTTTTGGAGAAACAGAAATAAAGATGATCTTATATGCAGATGACATGTCAATTTTTGTACGAGACATAAAATCGATTAATAGAATAGAGGTAATCATGGAAAATTTTAGGAAAATATCAGGACTAAAGATTAATGGAAATAAAACATTCATTTTACCCTTAGGATCTTCTGTTGGCTCTGCGACTGTGTATCCTTTTGGAAAGGAGGCACACATTTTAAAAATACTCGGTATATATTTTACATTAGATCCCAATGTGGCGGAAGAGATGAATTACAAAGAAATATTAAGCAAAATAAAGAAAATGTTAAATTGGTGGAAACAAAGAGATCTTACTTTGACAGGGAAAATTCATTTACTGAAAACATACGCATATTCAAAACTAATCTATGTAAGCTCTTTGACTCCAGTGCCTGAATGGGTTATAAAAGAAATTGATGAGATCTGTTTTAATTTTCTATGGCGAGGTAAAGACAAAATTAAAAAAAGTACGATGTATTTTGATTACAAGCAAGGAGGATTAAAAATGCTCAACTTTCAACTTTTTGTGAAAGTACAAAAGGTGATGTGGATTAAAAGACTTGTAACAGGAAACCAGAGAGTTAAATGGAAAAAGTATTTCAAATTTTTAATGAGACCTTTCGGAGGAAATTTTATTTTTTACTGTAACTATTTACCTAACAAGATCGATATACAATTACCAAAATACTATCGGGATTTAATAAATATTTGGTTAGATATGAATGATTTTATTAAAAAAGATACAACTCACAAAGGGAATGAAATTTTTTTAAATAATAGGTTTATACACAATAGTGGAAAAACATACTTCAATGAAAATCTTTTCTTAAAAAATACTTACAGATTGTACCATATTATAGATGGAAAAGGAACATTAAAGTCGGACACTTATTTCAGATGTATGGGACTAGAGGAAGAGGAAATATCAATGCTTAAAGAAATCTATGGTAATATACCTAAGGAATGGAAAATCGATTTAACAAAGAGGCAAATTTCATTTCATGACCTAAAAATAGAATTTATGTTCACAAAGAAAACATTCCAATTTGAATCGGTTTGTTCGAAGAATCTGTACAGGGCATGCATACAAAAAATGCAAGACGTCCCTGTCAGTTTTCAGAATTTACATTCATCATACAATCTGTCGGTTAAAGAAATTGAAAAGGTTTTTGTCCGACCAAGAATTAGTACTTTAGATAATAAACTAAGAGAATTTCAATTCAAATTGCTTTATAAAATTGTTTATGTCAATCGTTATTTATACAGGTTTCAATTCATATTAAGTGATAAATGCTCATTTTGTGGAAAAGAAGAGGAAACATATAGGCACATATTTTTTGAATGCGAAATGGTGAGAAAATTATGGGATCAATGTAGTGATAGTTTGGATATTCCAATCCTTAAAGATATGAGCTGGAAGGAAGTTCACATTGGATTAGACGAAATAACCGAAGATAGGCAAATGATTAATCACGTGGTTTTATTAATTAAATATTTGATATTTATTAGTAGAGAAAAAAAGAAGCCTCCAAGTATTGAAGAAATAAGAGAGAAAATATTCAAAAGTAAACAGGAAGAAAGAAAGAGTGCTACTGAACGAAAAACGTTGACGTTCCACTATAAAAAATGGGAACATCTCAAGGTAAACATGGACAATATGCAAGAAAATGCAAGGGATGAGGAAAGGGGGGGGGGGGCCTGCCCGGTTCACAGCTGTGTGTGATTGACCGGTCTCGACTGCCTTAGACTGCCCACGTCTTCTTGTTTTGTTGTTGTTTGTTTTGTTTTCTGTTTTCGTTTTCTGTTTGTTGTTGTTGGTTTTGTTTTTAACGGGGGTAGGCGGTATAACAAACTTTATTCATTCGATATAACTGAGTTGATTGTAGTCTGTACTTTGTTCCAATATGTTATAAATTGTAATATGTAATAGAGATACTAGTACTACAGAACAAAATATAGAGGGGGGGGGGGGTTATAACAATATTAATTCATTCAATATACTTGAGATTACTGTATTTTGTACTCTGTAATTGGTTCCAATATGTTATATATTACAATTTGTATGAATTAATATTATTTATTGAGTGAATACAATAAAGAATATTACAAAACAAAAAAACTATGGGAGGGGGGGGGGGCAGAATAACTTATATCTTCATTCGATATTACCAAGATTGATTATACTCTGTGCGGGTTTTTTTCCCCCATTATGTTATATAGTTAAATGATGTATGATTCGATGTTATGTATTGAATGATATAATGTAACACAGATGTACATGTATGAATTGATTGATGTATTGAATGAACACAATAAAGAACATTACAAAACAAAAAGACCCCGATCGCCCTTGCCCACAGAGCCCGACCATGCCAACATAGGTTGATCCGACAGGGTCGGGTTGGTTTGATTGGCGATGGGAACCCACCATGACATAAAATAGTCCCACCACGAGAATGGTTTTGTTTTAGTTTTGGCTTTTCCCCCTCCATTCAGGCATTAGTTTTTTAATCACTTTTTTTAACAACAATACTATACTTTATTTTTGTTTCGGTGGCAGCACCAAAAAGGCTTAGGTGTTCCTAGCTCTCTCCACATTCATATACATTTTTGTTGTTGTTGTATTCCATTGTAAATGTTTTTCTTTAACTGGTTCAATATGTTTTGTATTTTATATGTTTTTACGATTAATTAAATAAAGATCAAGTTCAATAAAAGAAGTGGCGACGGTTTTGTTTATCGATATTCCGGCAATACATTGATATAACATTTTGAGGCTATCAATATTCCCACACTTTCACTACCCATCTAATATTTTAACAAGTGATTCAAGGCAAAGTTTGATAATGATAATGGCAAAATTTGAATTCCCCCCGTCTAAATCTCCGCCTCAGAAATGCATATCATTATTTCCAAATGTCTATGTCAAATAGATTTTATACAGTATATAATATACAAATAATGAATGGTTATGAGTTCAATAGTGCGAATATTTTCATGAGTTGAAAGATTATACTATACTATACTACTGACGCCTCGTTGAATAGAATTGACGTTAATCTTTCAACGAATGAAAATATTCGCACTGTTGAACAAGCCAACCGCCCCCCCCCCCCCACAAAAAAGATAAGTAAATAAATGAAAAAATTATATTAATAATAATAACAATAATATTAATAATGATTATGATAATTATAATAATAACGTGAATAATAATAATAATAATAATAATAATAATAATTATAATTATAATACAAATAATACAAAATAGAATAATATAAAATGGAATCAAATAAATTTAAACAAATAAAACATTAATACAAATATGGACCTGGGTAATACAGCTCACTATATCTACAGCGAAACATTGTTAACATTTCTATACAAATATTTAATTCGGGACAGTAATAATGTTTCAGTATTATATTTTTCATTAATTTTATTAGAAAACTAAGTTATATATGGCTTAAGATTCTGATTTCCAGAATCCTGAGGGCAATATTTATATGACGGTGCAATCTCACAAACCACATGAATATCTGATCATAATCATCCAATGTAAATAGCTCTTTCGAAGGTAATAATTCGAATGTCCTTACCTTCCCGGACCTTGAAAACAAGACACACGGCGATGATGATGATGATGGGGATAAATATTAAAAAGACTAAGAAGATTGTATTATCTTCAGCAGGTTGCGATGGTATCGTCGTAGAAGCTCTAAAGGAGACACCTGGTGAAGTAGTGGAAAGCTCTACCTCTTGATCTAAGGATTAATCATACAAAATTATAATGAATTTATCACTCTTTTAGTTTGAGAACGTTGAGGCTAATATATATATCATTATATTTGATTTGTAGACATTATCAATATTGCTCAGCTATTTCCAAATCTTTGACGATATGATTTGATAGATCTTTATGAACACCTCCTCGAGGTGGGTTATTTGTTTGTTTGTATTTTTTTCTTAGTCGGCTGCATTATTTTTGCTGTTGTTGTTGGGTTTGAAATTCGAATGGGGGTCTACTTTTTTAAGACCAGGGTCTTATAAAACATTTCCAAAACAGAGATGGTGGCGGGCGATAAGTCAAATACGGCGGGGCATCGCCGTTTTACCATACCATTTCTCTCTATCTATGAATTTTAACAATAACTATAACTATCTTGTCCATCCTTTCTTGTCTTGTCTAGTTAATGTGCGTACCTATTCCTATGACTGAAAATGTTTAATTTGTCTTCTTATATTCTCTATTTTCCCCATTTCCATTCCTCCCTTCTCATATCTTATTTTATCCTCTTTCTTTTTTAAATTCCTTCTTCTTTCCTTCTACTATTCTCTTTTCCTACCTGCTTGATAATTATTTATTCACCAGGCCTATCCAAAACAAGCATTACTTATACTTGAGGCCCATCCACTATACATGGCCGTACAATAAATGAAGAAACGTTTGAACCTTTTTATTATGTTGTGATTGACTCGTATGCATAACTATCATGACAATTATCATGATTATACTGCAATATGTTTAGACAAATTATTTGTATTGTTTAATTTAGTAATAGACGAATTTTATTATGTATTTGAAACAAAAAAAATAAAAAGAAGAAAGTGAAGAAAAAACGGAAAACAAATACATGTCATTGCTAATTTCACGTTAGCAATATGATAGTACAGTCAGGTTATAAATTAACGACTTATGAAAATGAAATGCACGTACAAGGGTGTATAAGGTGGTTATCTTGGGATGATGCTTTTGAAGTGATATGATATTGTATTATACCTGTAACAGATAGCAGTACTTGGCCACGCTCCTTAATGAAGCGTACAGTCGCCACTTTACAGTGATATATTCCACTGTCTGTTTTCTTCAGGTCTCTGATCGTTAAACGTGTAGCATGGTCGCTGCCATTATATCTGGTATCGTTTGTCCATGGGGTACTACTCTTGACTTCGAGAGAGTAGATAGTGCGCTCGTTCTTCTTCCAGTACACGTACGTCCATAGATCGTCGGGGGGAAGGGGACACATCAAGGTGACATTTCCTCCAATGGGGACAGTTATCTCTGTAGAAGGATAACACATCATATAGATCTAATGTCATTTCTATTATGCGCGTTTATTCAATCAATTTGTTTGTTCATCCCCATTTACCAGTCATTTTGGTTCACAAAAAACCTGGTAGCTTAGCGTATCATATGCATTATATCAGGCCTTCTCAACTAGTTTATTAGAAGTGCCAAAACAAAAAAAAATTGAGGTTGAAGTGCCAACCTGTATGTTTGTTGACTGTGTTGCTAGGGAGCGTAGCGACCGAGCGGATACCGGTTAGGGACCAGTGGGCGAAGCCTACGGAAGCTAGTGGATTTTAGGGCTTTTTAAAGTGGCATTTTTAACACCTTTTTATTCCATAAAATATCAATCATAATTTTATATTGATGTAAAATAATTAGTACAATTCCAGTGTAACCCTACACTGGAAGTAAATTTAAATATAGTTATTTTGGTGCATAAACACGGAAAATTTCAAAATCAAGTGAAAATCAAACAAACAAAATGGCTTGCTTACATTTTGGACTCAACTTCGACTGCAACTTTTTGATTTTGCTGAGTTTTTTAATTTCAAAATATATTTTTTCAATTTTTTTCTTTCTTTAAATTTAAATTTTAAATTTTCATTCATTTTTTATTTATTTATTGGAACAGCCGCGCGCCACTCCTACTGACCGCAAGCGCCACCAGTTGAGAAGGCCTGCATTATATCCTAGTGAGCATTTACTGATGCAGGGCGCTATACAATACTATAAAGACTAATATAAGAGGAGAAATGACTCTACTCTCTAGTCATCTATACAGTGCAAATATTGTTTTATTCTGTTCACCATGTTCGTGATTTAAAGCGTATCATGTAATTTGTATATTCCCATTGACATACATACACAAACCAAGAACAATCGAAGAGAAATTCAAGAGTGATTGAAGCCTTAAATGTATACGTATTAAATCAGGTTCCTCCCAGCAATTGTCACGTTACTTTCTTGTTTATATTTTGTAAAACATGCATTAAAAAGTCAACATACCTGACTGAAAGGCTTGTCTTCTGAACGGCCCTCCCAACGTCAAAGCAACTGCGAACATACAGGCCATGCAGGTAATTATGCCGACTGTCATTGTGTAATTCCTGTGGTATATACAGAAAAAATATGATCATATATCTGAAAAGTAGCATGACGGGCAAAGTGAATTTTGGCCGAACATATTGACGTTGTCCTACCCCACGAGAGAATGTCATCAATTTGGTTAACAATTCATCCCTAATTTCATGAAGTCCACTAAATCTTCACAACCATCATGCACAATATATATTTTTTAGTTGATATTTTAGCATGCAGAATGTGGAGCAACAGGGTATGAAACGCTGAAACGGATGGCTCAAGATCGAGGAACTTGGAGAGACACTTGATATAAAATTTTGATTGGGTCACTGAACCTGTCATAAACTGACAGATCACTGTTGATGATGATTTTTATCATCACTATTATCATCATCGTTACTATTATCATTAATCATAATAATAATAATAATGGTGGCTTCTATATAGCGCACAAGTCCGTCACGTTGTGAAGCTTCTGGTGCTGCCCCGATTATTACCCTGGCTTTAGCAAGGCAGCCACTGCGGCGCTCTAGCATTTCAGTAGTAGTAGTAGTCATGCAGTAGCTCTTGGGGTATGGGCATCAGTGGCGGATCCAGGAATTTCTTACCGGGGGAGGGGCACAAAATGGCATGGGGGTGAAATATATGTAAAACGATGTAGCGTCAGAGCAAGGCTTTAGCAGAGAGGGAGCGCAGCGACTTAGCGGGGCTGGGTCTGGAAGGGGGTCCGAACCATTCCCAGAGTAGGAAGCATTTGCAATTTTAGAACCACATTAGACGCATTTTCAGACACTTCTTGGAGTAATATGACATAAAATATGACGTAAAATTCTCCTACCCCCTCCACATTTGGCGCATTAATGTCCACCGGCATTTCCTGGAAATAAAACGAGGCTTACTGATTGGTTAGAAGTTAGAGAAAGTGATCTGTCACGTCGTGAGACGTTGTATATGCTTCGTTGCCGCACAATACACAAAGACGATGGTCCGGGAGCAGTAGTAATTGCAAGAATTATCTCGAGTGTATAAATTGTGTTGTTATCAGGGGCGTCGCTAGACCTTTTTTAGTGGGAGGAGGGGGGTAGAGGCCACCGATTACCGACAAAACTAGCCACCAATTACCGGCAAATATATTATTGCCAATGTGCTAATGTCTACAAATTTAACCCTATAAACCCGGGGCCAGGAACTAAGTTATTTTTCGTGTTTTTTTCCGCCTTTGACTCTTCATTAAATTATTAGAGAAAAAAGACGATCCGTTGTACCGTTCTCGACTCTTGATTCTTGTTTCGCCCCTCCTGCGCGAAGCGCAGAAGCTATGACGTTTCATTTAATTATAAGATGAAAGACGACGATTCATTGTACCGTTTTCGACTCTTAATCCTTGTCTGATTTCAGTTCCCCCTCCCCCCTCCCGCGCGAAGCACGGAAGCTTTGAAGTTTCAATAAGTTATTACTCTTAATCCTTGTCTGAACTCATTGTCGCCCATCTCGCGCGAAGCGCAGAAGCTTTCACATTTCATTAAATTATTAGAAATCTGACCGAATTTTGTTTGGACCTTACTGAAACTGGATTGTGGCTTTAAAGTTCATAAATTCCTTATTCTTTATCGGATTTTTATCAAATTTTCACTAAAATGTTTCTCTTATTTTTTTCTGCTTTTGTAACCAATTCAATATTGAGATGGACTTCTCCTTTAAAGATACTATGTCCCTTTTGCAGCCAACCTCAAATTCTGTAGAACTTTGCAGGAATTATGAATATGTCATGTATGTCCTATCTGTGAAATTTAAACCTTAGCAGTGTCCTAATATTCAAATTATGCAAGGAAACCTGTTTACTTGCTAGACTTCACTGTCAGACACTATTGTCAGTATTGAGTGACTGACTGGCTTTTTCCTCTTCTTTGGTAATAATATACATAAAATGAGCTGTAAAGGATTTGTCTACATCAATAACCCACTTCTTGTAATGGCCAAAATTAAACTGATTGAATCTTTGCGCAGCATAAAATGTACGGCCATGCGGCACAATGGTCTGAAAATCAAGACTATTACTTATTGGCTCTATAGCTCCTAAGTCGATTTAACAACTAATAGTCCTTATTTTCCCACTTAAAGACATTTTCAAGCCCCATTTTTTTTAAGGGGAGTTCTAAATTAGTATTTTCTTTCAAATGCCATTGGAATTTAACCTTTTCATTTTTTTTGGCCTGCAAAAGGGACATAGTACCTTTAATGTACTGGAGACTTTTCCAATCGTGTTTTCTCTTCATTTTCAATAATTTTATATATTAATTTTGTTTTTATTTTATTTTTTCTTTGCATGCAGCATTATAATGGAATTTTCAACTTCAGCTTGTCTTCATTGGTAACTAGGCCCCAGCTTTGACGGCTGTAGAAAGATGAGACGCCTTTCTCAGAAACAAGCAGTTGGCAACTGTGATTGGGCTGCTACCCGATTGATATTAATTGTAACCTGTCGTTGTAAAAATATGGTCATGTACCATTCATCTAAATACGGTGGAACCTCTAAATAACGTACACTACATCATTATATCAAAGTAATTTTGACGGTCGCACTTATTTGTATTTTGGTTTTGAACCCTGATGTTACTAGTTTTCAATATAACTAGGTAATTACTGTGTGACCTCCCTTGATCAATGAGTCATAACATAAATGCCATTTTCTATAAGTTAATTGCATTGACTTTCGTCAATGCCTTGTTTTCGTTCGTTGAAACTCGGCAAATCGACTTGTTTGGGACAAAAAGACAAGATAACGAGTTGTTGAAACTCAGCAAGTCGACAAGAGGACAAGATGAAGAGTTGTTGAAACTCGGCAAATCGACTTATTTGGGACAAGAAGACAAGATGACGAGTTGTTGGAACTCAGCAAGTCGACTAGTATGGGACAAGAAGACAAGATGACGAGTTGTTGGAACTCAGCAAGTCGACAAGAGGACAAGATGAAGAGTTGTTGAAACTCGGCAAATCGACTTATTTGGACCAAGAAGACAAGATGACGAGTTGTTGGAACTCAGCAAGTTGACTTGTTTGGGACAAGAAGACAAGATGACGAGTTGTTGGAACTCAGCAAGTCGACTAGTATAGGAAAAGACAACAAGATGACGAGTTGTTGGAACTCAGCAAGTCGACAGGAGGACAAGATGAAGAGTTGTTGAAACTCGGCAAATCGACTTATTTGGGACAAGAAGACAAGATGACGAGTTGTTGGAACTCAGCAAGTTGACTTGTTTGGGACAAGAAGACAAGATGGCGAGTTGTTGGAACTTAGCAAGTTGACTTGTTTGGGACAAGAAGACAACATGACGAGTTGTTGGAACTCAGCAAGTCGACTAGTATGGGACAAGAAGACAAGATGACGAGTTGTTGGAACTCAGCAAGTCGACAAGAGGACAAGATGAAGAGTTGTTGAAACTCGGCAAATCGACTTATTTGGGACAAGAAGACAAGATGACGAGTTGTTGAAATTCGGCAAGTCGACTAGTATAGGAAAAGACAACAAGATGACGAGTTGTTGGAACTCAGCAAGTCGACAAGAGGACACGATGACGAGTTGTTTAAACTCGGCAAGTCGACTAGTATCGGACAAGAAGACAGGATGACGAGTTGTTGGAACTCAGCAAGTCGACAAGAGGACAAGATGACGAGTTGTTTAAACTCGGCAAGCCGACTAGTATCGGACAAGAAGACACGATGACGAGTTGTTGGAACTCGGCAAGCCGACTTGTATGGGACAAGAGGACAAGATTACGAGTTGTTGAAACTCGGCAAATCGACTTGTTTGGGACAAGAAGACGAGATGACGAGTTGTTGAACCTCGGCAAGTCGACTAGTATCGGACAAGAAGACAAGATAACGAGTTGTTGGAACTCAGCAAGTCGACAAGAGGACTAGATGACGAGTTGTTTAAACTCGGCAAGTCGACTAGTATCGGACAAGAAGACACGATGACGAGTTGTTGGAACTCGGCAAGCCGACTTGTATGGGACAAATGGACAAGATTACGAGTTGTTGAACCTCGGCAAGTCGACTAGTATCGGACAAGAAGACAAGATGACGAGTTGTTGGAACTCAGCAAGTCGACTTGTTTGGGACAAGAAGACAAGATGACGAGTTGTTAGAACTCGGCAAGTTGACTTGTTTGGCGGGGGGAGGGTGCAAACATCCCAGAAGGAAAAGCTAGTTGCAACTGGTCCAGTTGATGAACCAGTCTACTCACATACACTCGTTTCTTCTCTTTTACAATTTTATCTCACCTCCGTTTTTAAAATCGAAATTGTCAAACCTATTAAGTGAACAAACAATACAATTTCACTCAAGCTAGACGACAGCTGCTATTCTTAACTTCGTAATATAAATTCCAAAAGAAACTTGACAACGTAGCAACTCCTTCGATTATGAAAAATTATCGGAAGAAGATTAGTTTATCAATATCTACTCCTAATTTGTGGTTCAGACGCATTCAATTGATAAGGGGGAGCCCAGGTGCATATCGTCCACTTCAAACTATTCGGTAAAGCCACAATCAGGGTGCACCTATTATACGTACAGTGTTACCCATCTCTCCTGGAAACACAAAGTCATTTAATCAAATGTCTTTTGGCCTGAAATGTTTGACCATATGAGTTCTTCATCAGGCAGCAACTTTTGTTTTAATTTCATTCGTGTTGGCCGTGTGAGAATGGCAACAGAGGGCCCAAAATACCACTTTTTTGGCTGTTAGTCATTTGCACTTCGAAAATGTGTCTTTTTTCATAAGGTGTTACTATGGAATTACACAAGATAGGCCATATTTTTTCAGACCATCTTGTAGGCTTTTTTATCTCCACTCAGTATAGTTTTACGGTTTGAGAATTGACCCAAGAAATGCAATACAGTGGTTATATCTGTGAAGAGAGACAAGCGTAACGCTTTTTTGAAAAACAGCTTTTTGCATCATTTTGCCTCTATAATACTTATATTTTAGCATTATATTAATTGGTAATTGGTTATATTTTCTGAGTAACATGTTGTCCTATCATTAGAAACAAAAAATAAAACATAGATACAAACTTTACACAAATATAAGCCCACATTCCGATCAAAAAAATTCCGGAATTTCATGTAGTGTCCGTAATGGTGTCATTTCTGCTTTATGAAAATGTTTTCAAAGTTCTTATATACTTTGCTTTGTGTAACTACCCCGGGGACCAGCTGTGGTATAATAATTTTCAGCTAAGCATAACAGTTTTTTGTGTGGAATTTAATGAATGGCATTTGTAGTGTCCGTAACGTATGTAATGTCCGTAACACAAGTGTGTGATGGTGTAAAAATACAGCTTGATATAAACTAAATACTACTAATTTGTAATTCAAATTTCATTTTATACAGTTGCTCTTCACAATGAATAAAAAGAATTCTGGAAGGTTTTCTCCTGGATATGATATTTGGCAAACAAATAAGCTATTTTCCATGAATTTAATTTAAACTTAGATTTTAAAAAAATTGACTTACGAGTAATTTAATTTCAATATTTTATTTCAACAATATTAGTTAGATGTAATAAAGTATAACATTAAATGCATCATTGTGTTTTAGTTTTAACAATGTAAAAGCTGTCTATTGCGTCAAATAATTATGTATGATGGATGAGAAAATACATTATTTTAATCATTTAATTGCCTACCTACAAAATGCATAAGTCACTACATTGTAGTTCATGTCCACACACACACAAACACTTGCGCACACACCAGTACGTGTATGCCTAGTGTCTCCTGAGGACTATGGCAAAATACATTCTTTTGAGGACACCCCCTTTGAGGGGATTTACATATAAATTATGAAAGATATCATCGTCTACGTTTTTGCTCACAATTTCTGTCGATAAATTAAGCTTTTTATTTAATGGAGAGAGAAAGATAAAAATAGACTGAGGTCGCTTTTGACTTGTTTACCGACATTTGTATACATATCTGAGGATTTTATGAATAATGATTTGATTGCCACCACCAACAACGATCACCACCCAATAAACAAATTCACGTAAAAATCACGTCAATATCAAGGTATCGACTTGAACAGATTTACGTTCTTCAAACACTTGACATTTACGTGATTGTGCTAACACGTTTCTTGCACGTCACTTATAAAACACGTACACTAAATCACGCAATATTATCACATGCTTTAGAAGTTTTAGAATCGCGTCACAGAAACACGTGAAGCCTTAGTGATAGTTTTAGTCAAAATATCTGCGTAAAATTCACGTGAATATTAAGAGGCTGACTTGAGATGAATCATGTTCTTCATTCACGTGGAATTTACGTCGAAGAAGAAATATGTTACTGTAACCCGCGTTCAACCCAATAATGACGCAAATGTTACACAATAAATGAACCAACATAATGACGTTCTCATCTCGTTCCTGAACATCGTGTGTTGGATCCTTCATAATCACGTCCTGGCGGGGGGGGGGGGGGTGGGGGGTGGGGGGAGGGTGCAAACATCCTAGAAGGAATAGCTAGTTGCAACTGGTCCAGTTGATGAACCAGTTAACGCCAACTGGTAACCCTGAAAATTGAAATGGGCTAAATTATCCAGTTGATCCAGGCCAATTAGAATTCAACTGGTCCAGCTGAGCCAGTAAAACCATTTGGTAAAACTTCCAACCAGTTGAACCTCCAGGCCATTTGGTTAATTGCGAATGGCCATAACACTTCAATACTGGTTCGCCTGTATTTCCAATGTAAAGGCATTGGTAATAAGTAGATTTAAAGAATTTAATTAATAGAAATGTTTCCATATAGGCCTACTTGTATTTTATTGAAATTATTTTAGTTCATAGTTAATGTTTCCCTTGTTCATGTTTAATTAAATGTAATTCATACGAAATAGTGAAATGTCCTAATAACTGGCAATTTATATTTGTAGTATTTTCGAAATGAATTGCATTTAACTACATCATCAGTAATTAAGAAATATGCTGTAAATTCAGATAAATTGTTTAAAAAACATAGATCTGCACGCACCCCATATTCAATATGCAAATTAACTGGTTTCCATTGGTTTAACTGGAAATATGCCAACAGTCAGTTATCAACTGGTACAAATGAAAATATGCCAACAGTCACGGGATTATCACCACGGAACTTAAATGTTAACTGTGAAACCATCAAGACACCCAAGAATAACTCATGTTTCACACCTAAAAAATCACAGATTCACACCTAAGATTAAAGATCAGTTTGAGTCACGAGATCATCTTATGGAACTTATGGCAACTTTGAATACCATTTAAAAAGGTGTTTTCAGACACCTAAGAATTACTAATTTTTCACACCTGTATATCTCGGATTCACAGCTTAGATTAGTAATCAGTTTTAGCAACGTGATCATCACCAGAAAAGCTATGGTAACTTTGAAACTATTTAAAAAGGTGTTTTAAAACACGTAAGAATTACTAATTTTTCACACCTAAAAACCACGGATGCCCAGCTTATAGATAAATAATCTGTTTGAGTCACGAGATCATCACCGCGGAACTTATGGCAACTTTGTCTACCATTTAAAAAGGTGTTTTAAGACACGTCAGAATGACTTTTTTTTTTCGGCGTACACTGTCTAAGGTTTTACATGTATACCACTTAGTTGGTCGAAATACTCTTCATAAAGTACAGACTGTGGTCTTTTTATGACCCCAAATTTTCCACCACTATTTTTACAAGTTCCTAAAAATTGGTTTTAAAAATACTGTATATTACCTGCAGCACATACGATACGAGGACACCAAGGGAACTTTCTTTTCCAAACATAATGTTTTTCGGTCTCACTGAGTGAATCTTCCTATGAGATACATTTATCTTTTCAGAGTTACTTCTCAAAATAATGAAGTACATCGTCTTTTCGTATTTTAATATCTAGGGTTTCCATGCTTATGTCTAATAAGAGGCTCACCTTGATTATGCTACATGATGTACTGTATTATCCTATTTTTTGTCTCTTCTTCCTTTTTTTTTAAATGTTATTGTTCTTCCTTTTCCTTATTTCTATTTTTTATCGTTTTCTTTATTCTTCTTTGTCTTTTCTTAAGTTGTTATCCTCTTTATTCTCCTCTTCCTTCTTTCCTCATGCTTTCCTTCGTTATATCATTATTTTTCTAATGTCTTCTTTTATCTTCATTAATTGTCTAAATAGTTATGCTTCTTTCATGTTCTTATGACTAAATTAGGCTCCTTTCAATGTTAAAAGTGAACAAAGAAGATGGAGAAGAAGAAGAAAATACCACAATGGGGCCACACCTGGAACTACATGTAACAACTTATATTTTCTGTTTGTCAGATTTGTCTGCTTCTATTGATAGGGTGGACTTCCCTTAGGATTTGAAAAGATACTCTCTGCTGGCCTCAAGATATGCATCAACAACAATGATCGCAAAAAAAAAGCAAATGGATTACTTATATATTGTATCAAAGAATAGCATGTATACTATATGTATAACATTTTGTGTCTGTAACATCCTAAAGGATTTTGTACATAAGTTATTTTGGACAACTTTTGAAATGAAACGAGCCTTCCTAGCAATTTGATTTGTTTTGATATGTATACAGATGGGACTAAAGTTTGGAATGTGTCTCATTTACCAATGTATGAATGGCTTTTTAAAAAGTTTCAGGTTTTGAAAAAATGGCGTTTATGAGATTTGACCTTGTGTTACCTTTGATGTGTATACTGCATCTAATTTATGGACTGAAGTGAGTGTGAATTTTTTTATTTTTCACAAATGGCCAAGAAATTCCCCAAAGCAGTGCAAAATATTTTTTTGTTTAGGTAAGTAATGCTTAAAAATTCCATTTCAGTATGTAGTGTCCGTAACACCTGCCACCCCCTGTTGTGTTGCTGTTCATAAAATGATAACCAAGATAGTTTCCTCTAGGATATTGCAGGGTATTAACCCTAGGGAGTGGATGAACAATTTGGGGTTGATGAAACTGCCCTATTGCATACTTCATTTTTTGACCCAAGTGCAAATGGTTTTGCACCCTGATTGTGGCTATACCGATTGCCTGTTTGGCAGCGATATGATTGTACAGTTTCAAAAGAATGTCACATTATGCAGGGATACAGTACAAAAGAACGGCAAGCAAGTAGACAAGAATAGATTATTGATAGGCACCGTTGCACTTTGTAAATAACATGACATGAATGTGAATAACAGCAGGTCTGTTTCATAAAAAGTCTTATCAGTGACTAATGTCTGATAATACATGTAGTGTATGCTGCTGAAATCCTTGCATTTGTCAATTGAGTGTGAACAAAATTGTTACAGCATTTTGGCGCTTGTAATTGAGAACAGGTCTAATGAAGCCCATGAGGTTCTTTTTAACAATAGTCATGGGATGCGAATGATCTTGCTTTTTCCTCCTGTTTGACTCTGAACACTTCTTCTCACAAACTGTATAATACACCCTAAACTATGTAGTCTACCCACAAACACTCGTTTCTTCGCTTTTACACTTCCGTGTTTAAAATTTCAAATTGTTCATACTCCATCAAAGCGACACACAATAGAATCTCACCCAAGCTAGACGTCAGCTGCTATTCTAACCTTTGTAATATGACTCCTCAGTCCTCAGTAATGAAAACTTTATCGAAAGGAGATTAATTCATCAATATTTACTCCTTATTTGTGCTTCAGATGCAATCAAGATGACGCCAAGTTGCATATCGTCCAACTGCAAACAACTGCGTATGTGGCAGTGATATGCATAATACACTTTCAAAAGAAAGTCACATAATGCAGGTATCCAGTAGGCCCCCCCTCCCCCCCCCCTTATTTTGAAAAAAGAGGTTATGTTAAAGAAATATAGAACAAAAGAAAGAAAGAAACACGCTATATCAATAATGGTTAAATTGTAAAAAATCATAATTGTATGTTAAAGGTAATACAAAGTTTTGGGAAATTTTGAAAATTGGGTGGATAGTGATTCTTTACAATTTTGATATATTTGGATGCCCATGTGGATGTATTATAAGCACTAGAAAATTTAGCCCCTAAAACATTTCTGATTTCGAGAAAAATTGAATATACAAATTTACCGGTGCTCCCGGTAAATTTTGTTAAATTTCAAATAGCGCCTACGGCCGTACAATGGTTGCTGCGACCATGAAAATCTCAGAATATGTGGTTGAGATATATAATTTCCAAACGGGAATAGCCTATTGGTAGATTATAGTCAAGAAACAATGTTTTATAGCTTAATTAATATATATATAATTTATATCTTTGACTTCCTATAATTTGTTTTGTTTTATTTCTGAATATAAGTTGTTGCAATGTCTTCCATTATAGTGTTACACTTTTATATAAATAGGGCCTATATACAAGAGTCGCGCTTGGCCAAAAATATCGGGAATCTTTACGACTCATTAGAGTACCCTGAGCTGGCAGAACAAACAAAACGCGGCCGGGTCCTTTATAATGGCCCGGTCCCACTGGCCGACGGACACAAAACGTATGCATAAAGGACACAGCGGACGAGCAAAATTTCGAGGGCGGCTCCATCCGTTTTCATCCGCTCCAGAAATGGACAAAATTTGCGAAAATTTGCGAAAACAGAACGGAAAATAACGGACGTGGGTAGTATGTAGCGGGGATGTTAAACGGATGTTCATCGGAAGCCTAGCGGATGAAAGCGGATGGAAGTGGATGACAGCTTTGAATACTTTATATACGAGATGCATACGCTTACATCCTTTCTATTTCCGTGCTACTAACGATGTATAGACGTTCCATGTACCTTATCTTTCCTCCCTCTTTCCGTTTTCAGCTGCAGCGGATGTGAGTTGCGAGGATGCCCTGAGGATGCAGAGAGGATACAGCGGACGTTTAACGGAGGATAACGGACATAGAACGTTTGTTGCTCGTATTTGTCGCGGATTTACATCGTACACGGCGGAAGTTCGTCCGTTCTAAAAGTTTTGTGCAGCTCAAAACTTTTTGCGCGGATGAAATCACAGTGGACGGATGCTCGACGGATAGAGCGTATGAAACACGTATGCAATGACTACAGAACGGATGCATAGCGTTTTCCAACGGATGGCAAGATTTTTTTACGTTTTACATCCTCTTTGCATCCGTAAGTGCAGTGGGACCGGGCCTTTAGCTGATAATAAGGGTCCCAACAAAGACCCTGGTGAAAACTCTTTTTTTTGTGTCTCGGCTAATTGCGAGACCACATTTTTTTCTTTCTATCTTCCCATATATGCAAATTAAAACGATTAAAATTAGTCTCATGCACATTGTTTATTAGTGTCACATAAAGGGCCGTTACTGTTACACCATATGGACAGATTGGAAAGATGTGTTAAGCATTGAAATTATAATCAGTATACGATGTAAAAAAAAATCCTTCTCCAGCTTCCGGAAACCAACTTGGGAATTGTTTGTTGCACTCACTGATTTTGCAAAAAATGTGCGTGAGATTAGGTTTGTGATGAGTCAGGGGGCGCGTTTATCAAGGCTTGCCACTAGATATGTACATATCGTACCCCATTATTGAACCCCACTATCATACCCCACTATACGATCGTGATTTGCGGGATGTCGCGTTTATCGTCCCTTCACGATTCAAAATAAAGGCCTTGTGTCTGCCCAGCTGTTTTGACCCGGGAAGCAGACAGTTTCTCGGAGGTCAACTTCACACACATGCTTGTACACAACACCTGGGTGGTCCTATTTGTATGTGAGGTTCAAAACAGCTTTGCGTTTATCGATCTCTCAGAAACGTGATTCTGGCTGTATGTCACATACAAAACACACCTTTTTGCGTCTTTAGATATGCCCATATCTAAAGCCCTTTAAAAAAGGCTTTGCGTTTATCAACTTCTAAATTTGCCTGAAAGACGTTTGAGAAACCTGATTCTAGCCAAAAATTTGGTAGATAAACGCAACCAGGGACGCAACAAACCCAACTTAGCACGACCCTTGTCTTATATATAGCTCTACAAAACAAATCTGATACAAACTTAAGAAATATGGGAGAGGAAGAGATGATACGGTACTCGCTTGTATCTTATTTTAAACAGAAATTGATTTTTCACCGTTAAAATGTACTCATAACAGAAAAGGGTCAACGTTAAATTGTCTAATCTTCAGAAAATGTCTCATTTGAATGAAATATTGCTTCAAACCATGATTTACGTCATTAAACAAAAGATACAGTGACCTCCCAGTGTCATAAATAAAGAATATGACAATTATTGTTAGGCACCGTAACGTTGCACTGCAATGATATAAATATGAAGAATTCGCCATCTATACAAAGTCTACTCACATACACTCGTTTCTACTCTTTCACAATGTTATCTCACTTCCGAAATTTTCAAACTCCATCAAAATGGACAAACAATACAATTTCACCCAAGGTAGACGTCAGCTGCTTTTCTTACCTTCGTCATAAAAATTCTAAAAGAACGTTGACAACGTAGAAATTCCTTCGATAATGAGAAATTTTTCGGAAGCAGATTAGTTCATCAATATCTAGTCCTAATTTGTGGTTCAGACACATTCAATTGATAAGGGGGCGCCGAGGTGCATATCGTCCAACTTCAAACTATTGCCTATTTGGCAGCGATATGAATGTACAGTTTCAAAAGAATGTCACATCATGCAGGGATACAGTACAAAAGAACGGCAAGCAAGTAGACAATAATATGTTATTGATAGGCACCGTTGGTTGCACTTTGTAAATGAAATGATATGAATGTGAATAACAGCAGGTCGTTTCATTAAAAAAATTCTTATCAGTGACTAATGTCTGATAATACATGTAGTGTATGCTGCTGAAATCCTCGCATTTGTCAATTGAGTGTGAACAAAATTGTTACAGCATTTTGGCGCTTGTAATTGAGAACAGGTCCAATGAAGCCCATAAGATTCTTTTTTAACAATGGTCCTGGGGTGCGAATGATCTTGCTTTTTCCTCCTGTTTGACTCTGAACACTTCTTCTCACAAACTGTATAATACACCCGATATTATGTAGTCTACCCACAAACACTCGTTTCTTCTCTTTTACACTTCCGTGTTTAAATTCTCAAATTGTTCATACTCCATCAAAGCGACACACAATATAATCTCACCCGAGCTAGACGTCAGCTGCTATTCTAAACTTTGTAGTGTGACTCTTAGTATTGAGAACTTTATCGGAAGAAGATTAATTCATCAATATCTACTCCTAATTTGTGCTTCAGATGCAATCAAGATGACGCCAAGTTGCATATCGTCCAACTGCAAACTACTGCGCATCTGGCAGTGATATGCATATACATTTATAAAAGAAAGTCACATCATGCAGGCATACAGTAGGGCCCGCGGCAATGCGGGTCCTGGGGAGAGCACCCCCCCCCCCCCCTCCCTTTTTTTTAAGGAGGCTATGTTAAAGAAATATAGAACAAAAGAAAGAAAAAACACGCTATATCAATAATGGTTAAATTGTAAAAAATCATAATTGTGTGTTAATCATGATTGTGACGATCTTTGCCTCTGGATGTCAGAACTATAATGAGTTTTTATTTTTACTAATGCCTGTGGCATGTTTGGTACGTCTGCTCCTTTGGTATATGGGCTTCGAAACTTTCCTTTATATCTTTGACTTCCTATAATTTTTTTTTTTTTATTTCTAAATATAAGTTGTTGCAATGTCTTCCATTACAGTGTTACACTTTTATATAAATAGGGCCTATATACAAGAGTCACGCTTGGCCAAAAATCTCGGGGGTCTTAACGACTCCTTAGGGTACCCTGAGCTGGCAGAACAAACAAAATACGGCCGGGTCCTTTAGCTGATAATGAGGATCCCAACAAAGACCCTGGTGAAAAGTCTTTTTTTTGTGTCTCGGCTAATTGCGAGACCACATTTTTTTCTTTCTATCTTCCCATATATGCAAATTATAACGATTAAAATTAGTCTCATGCACATCGTTTATTAGTGTCACATAAAGGGCCGTTACTGTTACACCATATGGACAGATTGGATAGATGTGTTAAGCATTGAAATTATAATCAGTATACGATGTAAAAAAAAATCCTTCTCCAGCTTCCGGAAACCAACCTGGGAATTGTTTGTTGCACTCACTGATTTTGCAAAAAATGTGCGTGAGATTAGGTTTGTGATGAGTCAGGGACGCAAAAAACCCAACTTAGCGCGACCCTTGTCTTATATATAGCTCTACAAAACAAATCTGATACAAACTTAAGAAGTATGGGAGAGGAAGAGATGATACGGTACTCGCTTGTATCTTATTTTAAACAGAAATTGATTTTTCACCGTTAAAATGTACTTATAACAGAAAAGGGTCAACGTTAAATTGTCTAATCTTTAGAAAATGTCTCATTTGAATGAAATATTGCTTCAAACCATGATTTATGTCATTAAACAAAAGATACAGTGATCTCCCAGTGTCATAAATAAAGTATCAAAATTTGCTCATTTCACCGTAATTAAATTTCAAAAACCCAAGCTTCCAGGGGGTGGAGTCGCCTGGACCCCGCGTCAATATACGCTCTTCCTGGTCGTAGATACTTAAACAGCCCCCACCCCCACCCCCAATTTGAGAAACGTCCCGCGAGTGCTGTACAGTGCATAATAATTACAAGCACGAATAAAAGAATATGACAATAATTATTAGGCACCGTAACTTTGCACTACAATGATATAAATGTGAAGAATTCGCCATCTACACAAAGTCTACTCACATACACTCGTTTCTTCTCTTTCACAATGTTATCTCACTTCCAAAAATGTCAAACTCCATGAAAATGGACAAACAATACAATTTCACCCAAGCTAGACGTCAGCTGCTTTTCTTACCTTCGTAATAAAAATTCTAAAAGAACGTTGACAACGTAGAAATTCCTTCGATAATGAGAAATTTTTCGGAAGAAGATAAGTTCATCAATATCTACTCCTAATTTGTGGTTCAGACGCATTCAATTGATAAGGGGGCGCCGAGGTGCATATCGTCCAACTTCAAACTACTGCCTATTTGGCAGCGATATGCATGTACAGTTTCAAAAGAATGTCACATTATGCAGGAATACAGTACCAAAGGACGGCAAGCAAGTAGACAAGAATAGGTTCTTGATAAGCACCGTTGCACTTTGTAAATGAAATTATATGAATGTAAATACAGCAGGTCTCTTTCATAAAAAGTCTTAATATCAGTGACTAATGTCTGATAATACATGTAGTGTATGCTGCTGAAATCCTTGCATTTGTCAAATGAGTGTGAACAAAATTGTTACAGCATTTTGGCGCTTGTAATTGAGAACAGGTCTAGTGAAGCCCATGGGATTCTTTTTTAACAATGGTCCTGGGGTGCGAATGATCTTGCTTTTTCCTCCTGTTTGACTCTGAACACGTCTTCTCACAAACTGTATAATACACCCTAAACTATGTAGTCTACCCACAAACACTCGTTTCTTCTCTTTTACACTTTTGTGTTTAAAATCTCAAATTGTTCATACTCCACCAAAGCGACACACAATAGAATATCATCCAAGCTAGACGTCAGCTGCTATTCTAACCTTTGTAATATGACTCCTCAGTCCTCAGTAATGAAAACTTTATCGAAAGGAGATTAATTCATCAATATTTACTCCTAATTTTGTGCTTCAGATGCAATTAAGATGACGTCAAGTTGCATATCGTCCAACTGTAAACAACTGCGCATGTGGCAGTGATATGCATATACACTTTCAAAAGAAAGTCACATCATGCAGGTATCCAGTAGGCCCCCCCCCCTTTTTTTTGAAAAAAGAGGCTTAAGAAATATTGTTAAAGAAATATAAAACGAAAGAAAGAAAGAAACACGCTATATCAATAATGGTTAAATTGTAAAAAATCATAATTGTATGTTATTCATGATTGTGACGATCTTTGCCTCTGGATGTCAGAACTATAATGAGTTTTTATTTTTACTAATGCCTGTGGCATGTTTTGTACGTCTGCTCCTTTGGTATATGGGCTTCGAAACTTTCCTTTATATCTTTGACTTCCTGTAATTTTTTTGTTTTTATTTCTATATATAAGTTGTTGCAATGTCTTCCATTATAGTGTTACACTTTTATATAAAAAGGGCCTATATACAAGAGTCACGCTTGGCCAAAAATCTCGGGAATCTTTACGACTCCTTAGGGTACCCTGAGCTGGCAGAACAAACAAAATACGGCCGGGTCCTTTAGCTGATAATGAGGATCCCAACAAAGACCCTGGTGAAAAGTCTTTTTTTTGTGTCTCGGCTAATTGCGAGACCACATTTTTTTCTTTCTATCTTCCCATATATGCAAATTATAACGATTAAAATTAGTCTCATGCACATCGTTTATTAGTGTCACATAAAGGGCCGTTACTGTTACACCATATGGACAGATTGGAAAGATGTGTTAAGCATTGAAAAAAATCTTTCTCCAGCTTCCGGAAACCAACCTAGGAATTGTTTGTTGCACTCACTGATTTTGCAAAAAATGTGCGTGAGATTAGGTTTGTGATGAGTCAGGGACGCAAAAAACCCAACTTAGCGCGACCCTTGTCTTATATATAGCTCTACAAAACAAATCTGATACAAACTTAAGAAGTATGGGAGAGGAAGAGATGATACGGTACTCGCTTGTATCTTATTTTAAACAGAAATTGATTTTTCACCGTTAAAATGTACTTATAACAGAAAAGGGTCAACGTTAAATTGTCTAATCTTTAGAAAATGTCTCATTTGAATGAAATATTGCTTTAAACAATGATTTACGTCATTAAACAAAAGATACAGTGACCAGTCAGTGTCATAAATAAAGTATCAAAATTTGCTCATTTCACCGTAATTAAATTTCAAAAACCCAAGCTTCCAGGGGGTGGAGTCGCCTGGACCCCGCGTCAATATACGCTCCTCCTGGTCGTAGATACTTAAACAGCCCCCACCCACATGTCACATTATGCAGGGATACAGTACAAAAGAACGGCAAGCAAGTAGACAGGAATAGGCTATTGATAGGCACCGTTGCACTTTGTAAATAGCATGATATGAATGTGAATAACAGCAAGCTTTCGCTGTGTCCCTGTTTCATACCAATTCTTATCAGTGACAAAGTAGAATATCTGATAAAAGTATATACTACTGAAATCCCTGCATGTCAATTGGCTGTGAAAAAAAAAATCGTTACAGCATTTTAGCACAGGCAATTGATAACAAGTCTAATGAAAATAGAGCACAGGAGATTTGTTATAGCAATAGTTATGGGGTGCGATTGATCTTCTCATAAACTGATAATACACCCCGAACTACATAGTCTAACCACATACACACGTTTCTTCTCTTTTACACTTCCGTGTTTAAATTCTCAAATAGTTCATACTCCATCAAAGCGACGCACAATACAATCTCACCTGAGATAAACGTCAGCTGATATTCTATCCTTCGTAGTACGACTCCTTAGTAATGAAAACTTTGTCGGAGGAAGATTAAATCATAAATATCTACTCCTAATTTGTGCTTCACATGCAATCAAGATGACGCCGAGTCGCATATCGCCCAATTTCAAACAACTGCGCATCTGGCAGTGATAATGCATGCAAAGTTTCAAAAGACTTAACTCCGTTTAGTTGAACACTCAGCCATAGACGAAAGGCTTCATGCATGGCTGATTGTCAACGAGAGGGAGTTATATTAAGGCTTTTATCGATGCTGTTTGTTGCTACGGCAAGCAGCCAGTGAAAACGAATTCCTTTAATAAAATTATGAAAATGCAAGCAATTCTTTAAACCAACAGAACTTTATTTCTGGCTCATTTTACCTGATTAAGGTGTCATATGAAAGGGCAGAAAAAGAAATTTCTAGAAATGTGATTTTTCCCTTTGAAATTCAGATACAGTCCGTCAAATGACTTTTTAGTACCCTTTCTTCATAATAATTGCGTGTAATATGCATCAAATGGGTTGCATCACATGAAAAAGGAGGATCTAAGCTCTACAGATATGTGTCATTTATTAATAATATTTGTGATTAAGTTATGAAAAAAGATCGATAATTCTCGGTTTCGCTTTTTCTGGGAGGACAAGACACTATTATCAACAACGATTTTTGTTTTCCCAACCAATTTGCATGGACAGAACGTCGCTGTTTTCACGAAGTGACGGTAGTGAAAAAAAATTGCATTCACTTTGCGTGACGATATTCCTCACTACCGTCACTTCGTGAAAACAAGGAATACGCCAAGGGGACACATCCAAAATTTTCTGAAAAGCGAGAAGAAAAAAAGGGTCATCAGCTTTTATCTTGGAGGTTTTGACTCGAAGAAGTTGGAGGGAGTGCAACCACCGCAACCAATCCCCCTTTTTGACGGGCAAGACATTTTTATTAATAAAAATCAATTGATTTCTGAAGTTTGATAGGATACTCAAGTTTGGTTTGAGCGATTTATATGTGCGTTAATGACAACGTACCCCCCGCCCCCCCCCCCTTTTTCAAATCGAGGGGTGGGTGTCCCTCCTTACCCCTTGATTATCGCCATTATCATTTTGTTTAAACGAGAATTATTGGAGTTGCGTGTGTCGGCCTATTGACGGGGCAAAGGCGTCAGGGGGAGGGGCTGAACCGCTCTTACTTGATGAATGAAATGTGAGAGAACTAGTCAATCGAGAGGAAGAGGGAGTAGAATTTTATATTGCTTTCTCTCTAACGTTACATTTTCATTTCTCCTTTCTTTTTTCTATCTATCTCTCTCTCCCTCTCTACCCGCAATCTCTCTCTCTCTCTTCCCACTCTCTCTCTCTCTCTCTACCCGCTCTCTCTCTATCTCTCTCTTTCTCTCCAACCCCCCCCCTCTCTCTCTTTTTTCCTCTTTTCCCCCTCTTTTGATGGGAAGGGGTATTTATGTCCTCTATTTCGCCATTCGATTAGGAGGGAACGTGCCCCCTGTGGATAGGATAAGGGGTCGAAATGAAAATTGATATAATTTGTTAATTTATTGTAAGGCACTCATATCCACTTAAGCAGGGGCGTCGTCAAAGGGGGGGGGTGTGGGGGTGCGACACCCCTCCACCTGTCAGGATATTGTCGGTAAAATTGCGCTGCCGTCGGGAAAAAAGAGAAAAGGGGGAGGGAAAAAAGAGAGGGAAAGGGAAAGAAAAGAAAAAAGAAAAGGAAAAGAAAAGAAAGAAAGGAAAAATAAATATGTTGCTGTGTCGGGTCAGCTGTGTCGGTATTCTTGCTCGATCCTCGTGTACTACAGTATATCAATGCAGAAGTTTGAAGTTGGTGAGATGTATATTGTCGGTCGGCCGACAAGTTTTTTTCCCTACAAACTGTGACTTTTTATCCGCTGTGACGACTTCGAGAGTGACTACAACAACAATACTTGATTTTCTCGAAGTTTCACTTTCCTATAATATTAGCTAAAGAAATCAGAGGTTTAACATTTTCGGGGAAACTAATTCAAACAAGGATTAAGAGTCAACAACGGGACGACGAATCGTCTTCTTTCTCTAATAATTTGAGGAAACGTCTAAGCTTCCTCGATACGCGCAGAACGGGGGAAAACTGAATTCAGATAAGGATTAAGAGTCGAGAACAGTACAACGAATCGTTTACCTTTCTCTATATTTTGATGAAGCGCAAAAATTTCCGCGCTTCGCGCGGGAGAGGAAAACTTCATTTAGACGAGTCGAGAACGGTGCAACGAATCGCCTTCTTTCACTCATAATTTAAGGAAACGTCAAAGCTTCAGCGTTTCGCGCAAGAGTGGGAAACTGAATTCAGATAAATAGAGCTTAATAAGAGTCGAAAACGGTGCAACGAATCGTCTTCTTTCTATAATATTTAAATCAAATGTCTAAGCTTTTCGCGCTGGAAGGGGGAAACTGAATTCAGACAAGGATTAAGAGTCGAAAACGGTACAACGAATCGTCTGCTTTCTCTAATAATTGAATGAAACGTAAAAATTTCCGCGCTTTGCGCGGGAGGGGGAAAAACTGAATTCAGATAAGGATTAAGATGAATTCAGATAAGGATTAAAATGAATTCAGATAAGGATTAAGAGTCGAGAACAGTACACCGAATCGTCTGCTTTTTCTCATAATTTATGAAACGTCTAAAGCTCCCGCGCTTCGCGCGGGAAGGGGAGAAACTGAATTCAAAAAAAGGATTAAGAGTCGAGCACGGTTCAACGAATCGTCTTCTTTCTATAATAATTAAATCAAATGTCTAAGCTTTTCGCGCTGGAAGGGGGAAACTGAATTCAGACAAGGATTAAGATCGAGAACGGTACAGCAAATCGTCTACATTTTATAATAATTGAATGAAACGACAAAACTTCCGCGCTTTGCGCGGGAGGGGGAAATTTCATTTAGACAAGGATTAAGACTCGAGCACGGTTCAACGAATCGTCTACTTTCTCTAATAATTTTATGAAACGTAAAAAAATTTCCGCGCTTCGCGCGGGAGGGGGGGAAACTGAATTCAGATACGGATTAAGAGTCGATAACAGTAGGCCGACACCGAATCGTCTGCTTTTTCTCATAATTTAATGATACGTCAAAGCTTCAACGCTTCGCGCGGGAGGGGGAGAAACTGAATTCATACAAGGATTAAGAGTCAAGCACTGTTCAACGAATCGTCTACTTTCTCTAATAATTTAATGAAACGCCATAACTTCCGCGCTTCGCGCGGAAGGTGGAGAACTGAATTCAGATAAGGATTAAGATGAATTCAGATAAGGATTTAGTCTTTTAGAGTCGAGAACAGTACACCGAATCGTCTGCTTTTTCTCATAATTTATGAAACGTCTAAAGCTCCAGCGCTTCGCGCGGTAAGGGGAGAAACTGAATTCAGACAAGGATTAACACCAAGAACGGTACAGCAAATCGTCTACATTAATGAAACGTCAAAGCTTTCGCGCGGGAGGGGGGGGGAACTTCATTCAGACAAGGATTAACAGTCGAGATCGGTACAATAAATCGTCTTCTTTTCCTAATAATTTGAGGAAACGTCTAAGCTTCCACGCTTCGTGCGGGAGGCCTAACACTGACACACCCCCCCCCCCTAATGAGCTCTTTAAGTGATTCGCTTGCTCACTACCGCCCCTCCCTAAAATAAGATCCTAGCTACGCACCTGCATTAAGATATATAGCTTTGATGTTGACTAAGTTGACGAAATAATTCGTATATTTATGTCGTCGAGGAAAATGATCATTTGCGCATACGCAATTACTATAGATAGTCTATAGGAAAAACAATTTAGCCTTCGGCCCCGGGTTTAAAGGATTAAATATGTAGATATTGGGACATTTAATTTTGTCGGTAATTGGTGGCTAGTTTTGTCGGTAATCGTTGGCCTCCAAACCCCCCCACTGAAAAAGGTCTAGCGACGCTCCTGCACCCAAGTGCCCAATGCGTGAGGCGACGTATTCGATGCTCTCAATATTCAATGAATACACACTTAACAAACTGATTTGAAGAAAAAAATTATTTTATTTATTTTAAATTTTCATTGCAAATGAACACAATCATGATATAAAATACCAATGCATAATTACTTGTATGTATTATATTATTTACATTCGAACTGGATTCAGAAGAGCTTTGTCATTTCAATCCCGAAATTGCGCATATATAGGAATTATATTACGGTCATATACGCATATTTTGATACCTTATTTGTGACACTGGCAGGTCACTAATTGGCGGGGGTGTAGCGGGCTGAACCTCATGAATCACAGGTTTTTAATTAGATGAGCATCCGGGGGCCCGTCTTAGGGCCCTTGGTAGGGTCTAGGGGTCCAGGGGTGGAGCCCCCGTAAGCCAAGGGGTTTTAGGCATTTAATTACAGTCAGATGAGCATATTTTGATACCTCATTTGTGAAACTGGCAGGTCACTCATTCTCTTTTTCTTTCTTTTTCTCTTTGATATACTTTTTCAAAAACGTGAGGGGGGCTCGAGCCCCCGCTCCCCGTGGTTTTACAGGCCCTGACATGAAGGCTTTTAAATAAGCATATTTTTTGCAAGACTGTTTATTTGGGAATTTGTAATTTTCCAACAAACGCATAGGCCTACAGAAGTTTGATTTACAAAAAGAAATTGATAAAAATTCCAGGAAAATCATGCCATTTAAGCGACATTTGTAAATCACTGGTATCGAATTAGAAGAAGAAAAAAGCACGTTTGAATTTTTTTTTGGGAGCGACATCCCCCTACCCCCCACTTCTGGCGCCTTTGACCATCATCATCACCCTCATAATTATTATAAATATTATCAGACAACCATTAATTGTGTATACTTTGATCTATTTGTGGACAATTCATCATACTTGCAAAAACTGATAAGATAGGTATAAAGTCGTGTAACGTTTGGACGATACATGGACCCTTGTTTTTTCCCTTTTAATTCTGTGAGCTATTTGGGCAGATGGATGAGAGTAATACTTTCAAAAGTTATTTGCATTTGGATAGAAGGCTTTTAATATAATTGATACCCGACCCGATATTAGCGTGAAGGTGAAGCGTGTCAATTTTTGCAAAACAAGACAGTTTCGCTACCCAATGAATAAAATCTCTTTGAAATCATTTCATTGTTGTGTAAAAATAATTTATTCATGCTATTTCGAGAGCACAGAGAATTTATTTTCGTAAAAGTTCAGTCACGAAATTTCGTGATTACAGACATACACTGTATATACATGTATTTTTGTATTACATTTCAATTCAATCTAATTCGTTGCATTATATGCATAGGTTCTTCTTCTTCTTCCAGTTAAGTACAGACCGCCGTTGGCGTATTGTCGTACTAGGTTAATACATAAAATATAAACATACGAGTTTTATGAAATACATAGAATAGTTACAGTCTAATACAGAACGAACAAACCTGTTTTAAACGGTATCATAAGAAGAATCTGTTGTTTGGATACACTGTATATACATGTATTTGTTTATTACATTTCAATTCAATCTAATTCGTTGCATTATATGCATAGGATCTTCTTCTTCCAGTTAAGTACAGACCGCCGTTGGCGTACTATAGTACTAGGTTAATACATAAAATATAAACATACGAGTTTTATGAAATACATAGAATAGTTACAGTCTAATACAGAACGAACACACTTGTTTTAAACGGTATCATAAGAAGAATCTGTTGTTTGCGATCATGTATGTAATGAAAAAAGGTATTTGAAAAGTCGCATATCATCAACGTAATATTCCACGGCGATGGTTACTATTTTGTTACCCTATCGTGTTTTCATCTATCAGGATCTCCTCTAGATGAGGGGAGGGGGTTTTACGAATTCCCCTTCACAAAAGTATGTCTGGAATACTGCATTTGTATATGGTGTCGGCATATCGCGAAAATTAATGACCTCCGTTTTTCAGTCCTCTTTGAACACCTGATAGTAAATCTGACGACCATTTTTTTTTTTTACCCCTGTTCGGAATTTAAGAATCTGATATTTTTTCTGGTTTCTAAAATGTTCAGCTATCAAATAAATTGTAGGCAAATTTCCTCAAACACTTGGAGAAAAGGCTTTTTAAAAAACACATTTTGTTATATAAACCCCGATATTCGCGTGACCGGGTGAAGCGTGTCAAACTTTTCGCAAAACAAGACAGTTCCAGTTCCACTTCCACTTCAAATTATTTCAGATGAATAAATTCCGTTTGAAATATTTTATTGTGTACAAATATTTTCTCCAAGCTATTTTGAGAGCACAGCCAATTTGTTTTTTCGTAAAAGTGCAGTCATGACATTTTTTAATTACAGACATACATGTACATTATATATATCTCTTTGGTATTTTTTCACAGATTAATTTAATTCAATTTGTTTATTTCAATTCCAGCAAGTAGATTAAAACTTCATAGGTAAATATATGAAATATTTACACGTACATATTAAAACGAGTTTAAAAAAATATCTATCTACAGTTAGTATAACGCAATTGCTCAGTGGTAGAGCATTAGTCTCGAAACTGGAAGGATCCAGGTTTCGAAACCAAGTCAATGTGCTAGTTTATATATTTATTTATTAATTTATTTATTCAGTCTTCTTCAAAATACAGAGTAGTCCCTTCAGAGCCACAAGGCCTGCTTTTCAAAGGAGCTATGTAGGCGAGTGAAAAAAAACATGGTAAAAATTACAACAACAACAAATAAAAACAAATACACAATACATAATAAATGACTCCTGCCCTTGAAACCTATTTGAGGATTCACTAGTTGGCAATCTCAGTCTCGAGAGCTGTCAGATTTTTACATCATCGGTCTTGCAGATTTTCTGCAAATTCAAAGTGAAACAGAAGCAACAAGGAGTCAATATGGATATTTGGAAGAAAATCACATTCCGTAGTTACTGACCGAAGATTTGACGCCTTGAGATATCAAAATGATATTTTTCGTCCATCGTGACACCTTGTTGTCATATCAGCCATCCAGGATAAACAAAAAAAAATTGGGTAAAAGCCTCAACGTGGACATGGCGTGAAAATGGTAGCTAAATTTACTGGGAGGATAACTCTATCAAGACATATCATTAAATTAATGAATAAATATTCATACTTCAAACAATACAACTTTTAAAAAGTAGGACATTTTTTCTGACTCACCCTGTATAACAAAGTGTAATCAAGGCTATATATAACAGATATTGACTGGTACTGTGTGCAATATACCATATTTTTGAGAGCAAGGGAGTAATATTTTTCCTCTTATCTTGGGAAAATATAACTCCCTTCGGCGGTGCTAAAAACGCTGTACTAAACACCCTACCTGTCAATATCTGCACAATATTTGAAACATTTCTAGATCGTCTCATTTCAAGTCAAAGAAACAAAATCCAAAAGAAATGAAACCTTCAGGAATTTTGCAAACAATAACAAGGGTAATTATCCTGTATTAAAGTGACATTTTATAAAGAAAAAATAAACGTGGAACTTCCTTACCAGTCTTCTGAAGGCATCCACGAATCCTGCCAGTAAGTTCTTAAGTCCTAGAAAGAGAAAAAGAAAGAAAAAGGAATAATGGTGTTGATCAGTTCAAATTCTCTTTTTGTCGAAAAGTGATCGGGTTCTGCGAACAAAATTTTGTAAGCTCCCTTTTCCAAAAATATCTATGTATATCGTTTATTTTGTTGTTGTATCTATTTGACATGAATTTTGGCAAATGATCAATCCAAATCAAATCAAAAGCAAGTGAAAATGTTTTTTCAAATTTGATTCAGATCTGATGTATCCTGTGTATGCTAAAGGTATGCGGCCCCCTTTATTAACAATAGTTGTATACAATAATGAAATTTGCGTCCATAACGCATGTAATTTCCCCGATATACCCCCTCCCCCATCCCTGCCAATATTTGTAAGAAGCCCTCCGAATACAGAATCCCCCAAAAAATAAATAGATAAATAAGAATATAAATGAATGAATGAAATATTTTAATGATAATAATAATAATAATAAAAGCAATAATAATGAAATTGAATAAAATATACCGGTAATGAAATTAATGAAGAAAAAAAGAGGGGGAAAAGGGAAAACATGAATAAAGAATTTCCAAATCCAGAGGGCAACATTGTTTATCATGGTGCAATCTCACAAACAACATGAATATCTTATCATAATTATTCAACGTAAATAGCTTTTGAGAAAGGTAATAAAACGAATGTCCTTACGTTGCCGGTACTTGAAAACAAGAGACACGGTGATGACGGAGATGATGATGGAGGTGATAATGGAGATGGGGAAGATAATCTTTAAAGAGACTGTATTATCTTCAGCAGGTTGCGGTGGTATCATCGTAGAAGCTCTAGAGGGAACACCTGGAGAAGAGGTGGAAAGTCCTACCTCTTGGTCTAAGGATAAATCATACAAAATATTCATGAATTCATCGCCTTTTTATTTTGAGAACATTGGGGCTAATATAAATGTATATGTTTTTTTATTTGTAGACATTATCAATACTGCACTGCTATTTCCGCATCTTCGACAATATGATTTGGTTGATCTTTATGGAAACCTCCGAGTCCTCGAGGTGGGTTATTTATTTGTTTGTTGTTGTTGTTGATTTCATCGTTTTTCTTCGTCGGCTTTATTATTATTGCTGTTGTTGTTGGGTTTGAATGGAGGTGCACCTTTTTTAAGATCAGGGTCTGACAAAACATTTCAAAACAGAGATTGTAGCGGTTGATAAGACAAATACAGCGGCGCATCGCCGTTCTATTTTTCCATACAATTTCTCTTTATCTATGGATTTCAACAATAACAATGTCAACTATTTTGTCCATTCTTTCTCGTCTTGTCTAGTTACCGTGCGTACCCATTTCTGTGACAATGTTTGATTTGTCTTCTAATATCCTCTATTTTCCCCTTTCCATTCCTCCCTTCTCATATCTTATTTTATCCTCTTTCTTTCTTTAAGTCCTTCTTCCTTCCTTCTACTATTCTCTTTTCCTACCTGCTTGTAAATTATTTATTTACCAGGCCTATCTAAAACAAGCATTACTTATACTTTAGGCCCATCCATTATACATGGCCGTACAATAAATGAAGAAATGTTTGAACCTATTTATTATGTTGTGATTGACTTGTATGCATAACTATCATGACAATTATCATGATTCTACTGCAATATCTTTAGACAATTTATTTGTATTCTTTAATTTAGTAATAGAAGAATTTTGTTCTGTATTTGAAACAAAAAGAATAAAAAGAATAAAGTGAAGAAAAAAATGGAAAAAAAAAAAAAAAAAAACATGTAATCGCTAATTTCACGTTAGCAAGATAGTAGAAAAATGATAGTACAGTCAGGTTATAAATTAACGACTTATGAAAATGAAATGCACGTACAAGGGTGTATAAGGTGGTTATCTTTGGATGATGCTTTTGAAGTGATATGATATGTTATACCTGTAACAGATAGCAGTACTGGGCCACGTTCCTTAATGAAGCTTAGAGTCGCCACTTTACAGTGATAGCTTCCACTGTCTGTCTTCTTGAGATCGTTGATCGTTAAATGTGTAGCATGGTTGCTACCCTCAAACCTTGTGCCCAATGTGCCATCTGTACATGGGGAGTTACTCTGGACTTCGAGAGAGTAGATAGTGTGATCGTCCTTCTTCCAGTACACGAATACCCATAAATCGTTGGGGGGTAACGTGCACAGCAAGGTGACATTTCCTCCAATGGGGACAGTTATCTCTGTAGAAGGATAACACATCATATAGATCTAATGTCATTTTTATTATGCGCGTTTATTCAATCAATTTGTTTGTTCATCCCCATTTACCAGTCATTTTGGTTCACAAAAAAACTGGTAGCTTAGCGTATCATATGCATTATATCAGGCCTTCTCAACTAGTTTATTAGAAGTGCCAAAACAAAAATGTATTGAGGTTGAAGTGCCAACCTGTATGTTTGTTGACTGTGTTGCTAGGGAGCGTAGCGACCGAGCGGATACCGGTTAGGGACCAGTGGGCGAAGCCCACGGAAGCTAGTGGATTTTAGGGCTTTTTAAAGTGGCATTTTTAACACCTTTTTATTCCATAAAATATCAATCATAATTTCATATTGATGTGAAATAATTAGTACAATTCCAGTGTAACCCTACACTAGAAGTAAATTTAAATATAGTTATTTTGGTGCATAAACACGGAAAGTTTCAAAATCAAGTGAAAATCAAAAAAACAAAATGGCTTGCTTACATTTTGGACTCAACTTCGACTGCAACTTTTTGATTTTGCTGAGTTTTTTAATTTCAAAATATATTTTTTCAATTTTTGTCTTTCTTTAAATTTAGATTTTAAATTTTCATTTATTTTTTATTTATTTATTGGAACATCCGCGCGCCACTCCTACTGACCGCAAGCGCCACCAGTTGAGAAGGCCTGCATTATATCCTAGTGAGCCTTTACTGATGCAGGGCGCTATACAATACTATAAAGACTAATATAAGAGGAGAAATGACTCTACTCTCTAGTCATCTATACAGTGCAAATATTGTTTTATTCTGTTCACCATGTTCGTGATTTAAAGCGTATCATGTAATTTGTATATTCCCATTGACATACATACACAAACCAAGAACAATCGAAGAGAAATTCAAGAGTGATTGAAGCCTTAAATGTATACGTATTAAATCAGGTTCCTCCCAGCAATTGTCACGTTACTTTCTTGTTTATATTTTGTAAAACATGCATTAAAAAGTCAACATACCTGACTGAAAGGCTTGTCTTCTGAACGGCCCTCCCAACGTCAAAGCAACCGCGAACATACAGGTCATCCAGGTAATTATGCCGACTGTCATTGTATAATTCCTGTGGTATATACAGAAAAAATATGATTATATATCTGAAAAGTAGCATGACGGGCAAAGTGAATTTTGGCCGAACATATTGACGTTGTCCTACCCCACGAGAGAATGTCATCAATTTGGTTAAGAATTCATCCCTAATTTCATGAAGTCCACTAAATCTTCACAACCATCATGCACAATATATATATTTTTAGTTGATATTTGTATAATGCGGAATGTGGAGCAACAGGGTATGAAACGCTGAAACGAATGGCTCAAGACCGAGGAACTTGGAGAGACACTTGATTTAAAATGTTGAATGGGTCACTGAACCTGTCATAAACTGACAGATCACTATTGATGATGATTTTTATCATCACCATTATCATCATCGTTACTATTATCATTAATCATTATTATTATTATTATTAATAATAATAATAATAATAATAATAATGGTGGCTTCTATATAGCGCACAGGTCCGTCACGTTGTGAAGCTCATGGCGCAGCCCTTGATTATTACCCTGGCTTTATCAAGGCAGCCACTGCGGCGCTCTAGCATTTCAGTAGTAGTAGTAGTAGTCAGTAGCGTAATAAGCAAAAACTTTTTTTTTTGGGGGGGGGGTGGCAGAAAAAAATTCCGCATCACCCCACTCTTACATGCAGGCCCCGCTAAACGTTTTTAAAGTGGGGTTTAGGGGCGGAGCCCCCGAAGCTCTTGGGGTATGGGCATCAGTGGCGGATCAAGGAAATTCTTAAAGGGGGGGAGGGGCACAAAATGGCATTGGGGTGAAATATATGTAAAACGATGAAGCGACAGAGCGAGGCTTTAGCGGCGAGGGAGCGCAGCGACCAAGCGGGGGTGGGTCTGGAAGGGGTCCGACCCCCTCCCAGAGTAAGAAGCATTTGCAATTTTAGAACCACATTAGACGCATTTTCAGACAATTCTTGGAGTAATATGACATAAAATATGACGTAAAACTCTCCTAACCCCCTCCACATTTGGCTCATTAATATCCACCGGCACTTCCTGGAGAAAAAAACGAGGCCTTCTAATTGGTTAGAAGTTAGAGAAAAGTGATCTATCACGTCGGGAGACGTCGTATATGTTTCGTTGCCGCACAATGCACAAAGACGATGGTCCGGGACTTCACCAGTAGTAATTGCATAAATTATCTCGAGTGTATAAACTGTGTTGTTATCAGGGGCGTCGCTAGACTTTTTCAGTGGGGGGAGGGGGGTAGAGGCCACCGATTACCGACAAAACTAGCCACCAATTACCGACATATATATTTTTGACAATGTCCTAATGTCTACAAATTTAACCCTATATTAAAACCCGGGGCCAGGAACTAATTAATATTGACTCTTCATTAAATTATTAGAGAAAGAAGACGATCCGTTGTACCGTTCTCGACTCTTGATTCTTGTTTCGCCCCTCCCGCGCGAAGCACAGAAGCTATGACTTTTTATTTAATTATTAGAGAAAGACGACGATTCATTGTACAGTTTTCGGCTCTTAATCCTTGTCTGAATTCAGTCCCCCCCCCCCCCCCCTTCCCCCCCCCCCCCCTCCCGCGCGAAGCGCGGAAGCTTTGACGTTTCAATGAAGTATTACTCTTACTTTACTCTAGACTTTTCCAATCGTGTTTTCACTTCATTTTCAATGATTTTATATATTAATTTTGTTTTTCTTTTCTTTTTTCTTTGCATGCAGCACTCTAATGGAACTCCACTCCAGCTTTTCTTGATTGGTAACTACCTAATTAGGCCCCATCTGTAGAAGGAGGAGACGCCATTCTCAGACACTAGCAGTTTGCACCTGTGTTTGTGCTGCTACCCCATTGATATCAATTGTAACCTGTCAGTGTAAAAATATATGGTCATGTACCGTTCATCTAAATACGGTGGAACCTCTAAATAACGAACACTACATCATTATATCAAATTAATTTTGACGGTCGCACTTCTTTGTATTTTTGTTTTAAACCCTGATATAACTAGTTTTCAATATAACTAGGTAATTACTTTGTGACCTCCGTTGACTAATGAGTCATTACATAAATGCCATTTTCTATAATTTAATTACATTGACTTTCGTCAATGCCTTGTTTTCGTTCGCGTTTTGAATTCTTATTCTTCTGAATCCTATTTTTCAAAATCGAAATTCCCACTCGTTTTGCACGCAGTGCTTGTAAGCCCTTTCCAGGTCCTTTCCTCCATTCCGATTCCTTTCAAATTTCGTAGGCATAATCACTAGCATCCAATCAATGTCACCGAAATCACTCATGCGTAATCTTCCAGGCTTCGGTCATTTTGTCTGTTTCTGGTCAGTTTTATGGCCATTTTTTCTACCTTCATATCTCCATTATCCATTATGCTACAGACTTCTAACACATTCATCTACATAGTTCAAGATATGTTCTTTTGCCTGCGATGCATAAAATTCCATTCTATTAAAATGCCATCTTCATCCTCCAAATTCAAATCCGAAAGCGACTCTGTCAAAAATTTCCTTTATTGCATCGATTCTGGTTTATCTCAATTTTTCACCGTATCAAAAATATGTCATCATTGCAAATAGCCATGACCACTTTCAAGCATCAATGGTTACGCATGATACAAGTAGCGCCCTCTAAAGCTCCATCATGCCTGGTCAAACTCGTCCCTTCTTTTGGATTTAGAAACTTCAAGATATACCCTTTCCAGTCAAATAAAAAAAAATTATACCCTATCACTGACTGACTGTGCGAAAATTGCCCTCCAAATTCGCAGTTTTGAAGAAAATCTCGAAATAATTCAACTTGCTCTAAAGGAACTATATTAATTATACCAATATATGTCAATGAAACTTAGCGGACACATGTATCCATACACTTGACAACTGTCTGCCAATTTTGGTAAATTGGATGACGTCATCGCAAATTTATCACCAGAAATGATCATGAATTTACTATGCATTACATAACAGCTCGTTAAATGTTTGCAGTATATTACGCACAAATGACATTGGTTTCAAACTAACCGAAATGAATTCCCTTTCGAATGATACCAAATATGGTGCGTGTTCACACAAAAGATTTTGAGTAAATCGCATTTGAACAAGGGCGTTTTCGCTACGACGTCCTCTTTCAAAACGCTCTTAGCCTCCTTTCCGATTTTCTTTGTCCTTGAAATTTTGCAAGCATATTCTATGTGGTAAAATGCAGGGCATCTCTAAGCTGGATTTCGAAAATAATTACGTCAAAGGGGCCAATTTAAACGCCACTAAATACCCTTCATGATTGTGTTAATATGGAAAGCCATTCGTGCCACAGCTCGCGTCAGGACATGTTCTCTTTTCACCCAAAGACCATTAGTTATTAAACATTGATTGTGAGCCCTGTCTAGGTCTTCCTTTTTCCCGATTTCTTCATAGGAATAATCTGTTTCTGGCAGTTTTTTAGGCCTTTTTTCGGCCTATCCTATCTCCACTATCCTAGATGCTACAGACTCCTAACATATCGCTATAGATAGTCCGAGAGATGCTTTTTCGTCTGCCACGTAAAAACACGGGCGTCAATGCATGCATATTGTTCTGTTACGGTTGCAGTTCAAGTGTTGTATCTACGTTCGTATATCAAAAAGGCTTTGTTATAATCATGTTTCAGTTTGTATACACGAGGACTATCGAAAATCCTTTGTTTCTATGTTATGTACCAAAAGGAATTGAAGTTTTAAGAAATAGATTTAATGAACACAAAACACATTTTGCTCAGTCATTAACATATTGCTCCGGTTGTTTCATTTTCGCCACCACAATCGTAGGCTAGTTGGCGTATATAGCAGACGGCAATCGGCGGATCAGACGACCCTTGATATTGATTTTGTATTCGTTTTCAAAGTGACTATATAACGAGTGTGCCATCAATATTTCGAAGTGCTGATGACACATGTTTATTCCCAATCTCACGATTATCCAGCATTATTTTACCCATGTTTCGATACAGAACAGTTTACTACCACATGAAAACCCATCGGATCTATATTGTTTCCTGAATGCAAAATTTGACATTGTGGTTAATCATGGACCTCCTACTAGGAAGAGGGCGGATCCAGCAGGCAGCGAAGGAAGGGGGGGGGGGGGGGTGACCCAATTTGTGAGAAAAATTTAGCGGCGCGATCCGCGCATGAGCGGACAAGGGGAGTCTGAGGGGATGTGCCCCCTCCGAAGCTGAAGAAAAATTGAATTTTCCAAACTCAATTAGTACGATTTGGTTTATACTTTTTTGCCAGGATATCTTGCTTTTCCCTCTTGTTACCACTATTAACACTCCTTCTCACAAACTGAATAATACACCCCAAACTGCGAAGTCTACCCACATACACTGCCGCGTTTAAAATCTCAAATTTTTCATACTCCATCAAAGCGACACACAATACAATCTTACCCAAGCTAGACGTCTGCTGCTATTCTAACCTTCGTAATACGACTCCTTAGTAATGAAAACTTTGTCGGAAGAAGATTAATTCATTAATATCTACTCCTAATTTGTGCTTCAGATGCAATCAAGACGGCGCCGAATTGCACATCGTCCAAATTCACACTACTGCATACTTTGCAGAAAGGCACATTATTCAGACATGCAGTGCAAAAAGAATTGCAAACAAGAAGAAAATAATATGACAAATGATAGGCACCATTGCACTTTGTAAAGAAAATGATCATGTGAATCGTAACAATGGGCTTCCCCTGGTTCCCTGTTTGTGTGTATGTTGGTGCGTGTGTGTTTGTGTGTGTGTTGGATGTGTCTGCGTGTCATTATCTTCCCCACGAATACAGATTTTTAATACAATTACTTTTGCAATGAAATATTGGATATATAGATGCAGGGTAAAGTTCGTAATATTGTCCTTGGAGGAGTTCCAAAAAGAACTGTTGGAATTTAGGAAAGAAGAAAAGAACATTGCAGGGAGGGCAGGATATCTCAGGACATTGGACAACAAATTGACCCGTTTCAATTTGGTAATAGAAAATGTTTATCAACATCTCATTGTTTAATTAATATTCTTCATCATTTGTACTTAAATGCCGAAAACTCTAAAAACGTCGTCAACAATTCTTTTAACCGACTTTAAGAAAGCTTTTGATCGAATTGACCACACTGTCGCTATAAGCAAGTTACATCTAATAGGGGTCCGATCCTCAGCAATCACTTGGATATGTGACTTCCTTTCTTGTCGTACTCAATGTGTTCGTTACCATGGTGTTTTATCTGATTCATGTACTATTAATGCTGGTGTCCCTCAGGGGACGAAACTGGGTCCTTTAATTTTCTTAGTTATGATTAATGATTTTCAATTAAATAATAACATTCACATTTTTAAATATGTTAATGACCTTACAATGATTGAGTGCCGCAAACTAGCCCAAGATTCTCAAATGCAGGAAGCTGCTGTCAATCTATCTGTCTGGGCTAATGTTAATAACATGAAATTAAATCCTATAAAATATTTGAAAATGGATATCTGTTTCTCTAGGGCACCCGTTAATCAAACTAGTATAATTTTAGAGAATTGTTTATTGGAAACAGTGAGTGAAGTTAAATTGCTAGGAATTACTATATAGAATAATTTAAAGTGGGATGCTCACATAAAAGATATAGAAAAAAGGGCAAGTGCCAAACTATTCATGCTACGTTCTCTGGTGAAATATGGTCTTTTAAAGGAATACCTTATTACTGTTTTTGTGGGTTATATTCGCCCCTTACTTGAATATGCCAGTCCTGTGTGGAGTGGAGGACTCACGCAATACCAAAACGAGAGATTGGAGAGAGTTCAAAAGAGAGCGTTGCGGATAATTTTTCGGAGGGATTACGAATTTACGATAACTATACAATTTCACTCGCACAATCTCAATTACAAAGATTAGATGAAAGACGCCAATATTTATGTACTACTTTCTTTCAAAAAACATAATCACTCACTGATCAATTTAAACAATTTCTCCCACAAAGACATTGTACTAGAACACTTAGAAATTCAAAGAAAATTCCGGATTTTAAATGTAAAACCAGTCGCATGCAAAATAGTCCTATTCCAAATTTGATTCGCCTGTATAATAACAGTTAATTTGCTCATGTTTATATCTATTGTAATGATTTATCATTAAAATGACTCGATTCCTGTACATTCTTGTAATAATTTTGTATATCGTACCGGTATGTTTTAATGATATTGAATTGCTTTTTACTTTTAAATTTGAATAACTATTTCAAATATTACTAAATGTTCATACATCTGCTTTTGCCGCTATCATTGATTATTTTACCACCATACCCACAACTGCAATATTGTAACATGACGAACTGTTGTATAATTTGTCTTGTCCATATTATGTTGGCATGTAATTATGTTTATACCTTTTTTCTTTTTTCTTTGGTAGAAATTATGTTCATTAAGTGTTTTTTAATTGTTTATGGTATTTAGGCAGTAGTAACGTGACACGTTTTAATAATAATTTTTAACTAAATGTTATGTAAGTTTTTTACAATGTATATATCCAATTCGTGTAACTCATGTGCAATTCAGTTGTGAAACTGACATTCATGAAAGATGCAATAAAATACCATTTATCTATCTAATTGGCCCTACATTTACAGAAGTGGGAACAAGTGAAGTTTTTTTGAACTTTTAACACTGGTCTATTGTGGCTATTGTAGCCTCGTTTAAAGGATTTTGTTTAATGTTTTAAAAATGTTTCCAAGTATAAAGTACTGTTTAAGTTCATTTTGGATGTCTGTTAAGGTGTGCCAATGATCATTAACTCAATTTTACCATCTTTAAGCATGATCCTATTTTACAGCATCCATCCACGTTCATAGTCAACACATGCTTCGAGAAGTGACACACATCGCTCTTTAGCATGTTCATCAGGTCTGAATGATACATAAACTTGTGTGTCATCTGTGTGTAAAATTCGTTTGAACAATTTTAAAAGAAGATTAGCAGTGTACAGAGTAAATAACAAAGAACGCAGCCGCGAACCTTGTGTAACTCCAAAAGGCACTGGGAAATCATCAGAGATCACATCATCTATTTTGATATTTATACGCCAAGTACAACTCTATCCATTACATAACAGCCCCTTAAAATATGTTTGCAGTGCATTACGCGCAGATGACAGTGGTTTCAAACTGATCGCAATGACATGCACTTCCGAATGATACCAAATATGGTGCGTGCATGTTCACACAAAAGAATTTGAGTAAATCGCATTTGAACAAGGGCGTTTTCGCTACGACGTCCTCTTTCAAAACGCTCTTAGCCTCCTTTACGATTTTCTTTGTCCTTGAAATTTTGCAAGCATATTCTATGTGGTAAAATGCAGGGCATCTCTAAGCTGGATTTCGAAAATAATTACGTCAAAGGGGCCAATGTAAACGCCACTAAATACCCTTCATGATTGTGTTAATAAGGAAAGCCATTCGTGCCACAGCTCGCGTCAGGACATGTTCTCTTTTCACCAAAAGCCCATTAGTTATTAAACATTGATTGTGAGCCCTGTCTAGGTCTTCCTTTTTCCCGATTTCTTCATAGCAATAATCTGTTTCTGGCAGTTTTTTAGGCCTTTTTTCGGCCTATTCTATCTCCACTATCCTAGATGCTACAGACTCCTAACATATCGCTATAGATAGTCCGAGAGATGCTTTTTCGTCTGCCACGTAAAAACACGGGCGTCAATGCATGCATATTGTTCTGTTACGATTGCAGTTCAAGTGTTGTATCTACGTTCGTATATCAAAAAGGCTTTGTTATAATCATGTTTCAGTTTCTATACACGAGGAGTATCGAAAATGCTTTGTGTCTATGTTATGTACCAAAAGGAATTGAAGTTTTAAGAAATAGATTTAATGAACACAAAACACATTTTGCTCAGTCATTAACATAATTGCTCCGGTTGTCTCATTTTCGCCAGTACAATCGTAGGCTAGTTCGCGTATATAGCAGACGGCAATCGGCGGATCAGACGACACTTGATAGTGATTTTGTATTCGTTTTCAAAGTGACTATATAAAGAGTGTGCCATCAATATTTGGAAGTGCTGATGACACATGTTTATTCCCAATCTCACGATTATCCAGCATTATTTTACCCATGTTTCGATACAGAACAGTTTACTACCACATGAAAACCCATCGGATCTATATTGTTTCCTGAATGCAAAATTTGACATTGTGGTTAATCATGGACCTCCTACTAGGAAGAGGGCGGATCCAGCAGGCAGCGAAGGAAGAGGGGGGGGGGTGACCAGTTCGTGAGAAAAAATTAGCGGCGCGATCCGCGCATGAGCGGACAAGGTAAGTCTGAGGGGATGTGCCCCCTCCGAAGCTGAAGAAAAATTGAATTTTCCAAACTCAATTAGTACGATTTGGTTTATACTTTTTTGCCAGGATATCTTGCTTTTCCCTCTTGTTACCACTATTAACACTCCTTCTCACAAACTGAATAATACACCCCAAACTGCGAAGTCTACCCACATACACTGCCGCGTTTAAAATCTCAAATTGTTCATACTCCATCAAAGCGACACACAATACAATCTTACCCAAGCTAGACGTCTGCTGCTATTCTAACCTTCGTAATACGACTCCTTAGTAATGAAAACTTTGTCGGAAGAAGATTAATTCATTTATATCTACTCCTAATTTGTGCTTCAGATGCAATCAAGACGGCGCCGAATTGCACATCGTCCAAATTCACACTACTGCATACTTTGCAGATAGGCACATTATTCAGACATACAGTGCGAAAAGGAATTGCAAACAAGAAGAAAATAATATGACAAATGATAGGCACCGTTGCACTTTGTAAAGAAAATGATGGAATGTGAATTGTAACAATGGGCTATCCCTGGTTCCCTGTTTGTGTGTATGTTGGTGCGTGTGTGTTTGTGTGTGTGTGTTGGATGTGTCTGCGTGTCATTATCTTCCCCACGAATACATATTTTTAATACAATTATTTTTGCAATGAAATATTGGATATATAGACGCAGGGTAAAGTCCGTAATATTGTCTTTGGGGGGGGGGGGGTTCCAAAAAGAACTGTTGGATCTATATTGTTTCCTGAATGCGAAATTTGACATTGTGGTTAATCATGGACCCCCTACTAGGCAGAGGGCGGATCCAGCAGGCGGCGAAGGGAGGGGGGGGGGGGAGGGGGGGGTGCCCCAATTCGTGAGAAAAATTTAGCGGCGCGATCCGCGCATGAGCGGACAAGATGAGTCTGAGGGGATGTGCCCCCTCCGAAGCTGAAGAAAAACTGAATTTTCCAAACTCAATTAGTACGATTTGGTTTATACTTTTTTGCCAGGATATCTTGCTTTTCCCTCTTGTTACCACTATTAACACTCCTTCTCACAAACTGAATAATACACCCCAAACTGCGAAGTCTACCCACATACACTGCCGCGTTTAAAATATGAAATAGTTCATACTCCATCAAGGCGACACACAATACAATCTTACCCAAGCTAGACGTCTGCTGTTATTCTAACCTTCGTAATACGACTCCTTAGTAATGAAAACTTTGTCGGAAGAAGATTAATTCATAAATATCTGCTCCTAATTTTTGTAATCCAGACGCAATCAAGAGGGCGCTGGGTTGTACATCGTCCAAATTAAAACTACTACCCACTTGGTGGTGATAGGCATGAACAGTTTCAAATGATAAGTCACATTATGCTGGCATACAGTGCAAAAGAATTGCAAAAAAGAAGACAATAATATGACGATTAAAAGGCAGAAGTCTAACGATGAATAGGGACCAGCAGATTCTTTAAGCATTAGTCATGGGGTGCGAATGATCTTGCTTAAATGATAGAGATGCTGTGGTCTACTGGATAGGATAAGTCGGGGTCCGCGGTTCGAGTCCCGCCGCGGTACTAGTGTCTTTTGGCAAGACATTAATCTGCATTGCCACTCTCCACCCACGTGTTGAATGGGTACCCGGTAGGAAGGAATTCCCTGAATGCTCTGATATTGGAACGCCTTGAGCACTTTGCATGGCGGATTTGTGCGCTATATAAATATCCAATATTATTATTATTATTAGGTAGTTTGTGTTATTATTATTATTATTATTATTTCTTCCTGTTTGATTCTCAACACCTCTTCTCACAAACTGAATAATACACCCCAAACTACATAGTCTACCTACATACTGTAGTTTCTTCTCTTTTACACTTCCGCGTTTAAAATAAGCAATAGTTCATACTCCATCAAAGCGACACACTAACAATCTTACCCAAGCTAGACGTCAGCTGATATTCTAACCTTCGTAATATGACTCCTTAGTAATGAAAAATTTGTCGGAAGAAGATTAATTCAACAATATCTACTCCTAATTTGTGCTTCGGACGCAATCAAGATGACGCCGAGTTGCATATCGTCCAAATTCAAACATTTGCGCATCTGGCAGTGATAATGCATGCAAAGTTCAGACGAAAGACTCCATGCATGGCTAATTGTCTAGCTCACTTTTCCTGATTGAAAGGGCAGAAAATTAAATTTCTAGAAACGTGATTTTTCCTTTCGAAATTCAGATACTGTCTGCCAAATGAATTGTTAGTATCCTTTCTTCAAATTAATTTTAGTCACTCATGCGTGAAACATGCATCATATGTGTTGCATCAAATGGAACAGGAGGATCTAAGCTCTACAAATTATTAATTATAATTGTGATTAAATTATGACAAAACATCGATAATTCTCAGCTTCGTTTTTTTCTGGGAGGACAAGACACTAGTATCAACAACGATTTTTTTTCCCCCAACCAATTTTCATGGACAGAATTAATATGCCATGGGGACAGATCCAATTTTTTCCTGAAAATCGGGTAGAAAAAAAAGGGTCATCAGCTTTTATCTTGGAGGTTTTGACTCCAAGAAGTAGGAGGGGTTGCGATGGTCGCACCCCCTTCCCCTTTTTGACGGGCAAGACATTTTTATTAATAAAAATCATTTGATTTCTGAAGTTTGATAGGATACTCAAATTTGGTTTAAGTGATTTATATATGGCACAACAAATGACCAAAAATCGTGAGGTAAATGACAACGTGCCCCCCCCCCCCTTTCTAATCGGGGGGGGGGGGGTGTCCCTCCTTACCCCTTGATTATCGCCCTTGCCATTGTGTTTAAACGAGGGTTATTGGAGTTGCGGGTGTCGGGCTATTGATGAGGCAAGGGCGTCAGGAGGAGGGGGCGGTACCGCCCTTACTTGAATGAATTGTGCGAGATCTGGACGTTCGAGAGGGAGTGGAGTAGAATTTATATTGCTTTCTCTCTAACGTTACAATTTCACTTTCCTTTCTTTTTCCCTCTCCTCTCTCTCTCTCTCTCTCTCTCTCTTCCCCTCTTTTGATGGGTAGGGTTATTTTTTCTATTTTCACCATTCAATTAGGAGGAAACGTGGCTCCTGTGGATAGGATGAGGGGTCGGAATGAAAATTGTTATAATTTGTTAATTTCTTGTAAAGCCCTCATATCCACCCAAGTGCCCAATGCGTGTGGCGACGTATTTCATGCTCTCAGTATTCAATGAATACACACTTAACAAACCGATTTGAGAAAAAAAATATTTGATTTATTTTACATTTTCATTGCAAATGAACACAGTCATGATATAAAACGCCAATGTATAATTACTTGTATGTATTATATTATTTACATTCGAACTGGATTCAGAAGAGCTTTGTCATTTCAATCCCGAAATTGCGCAAAAAATATATAGGAATTATATTACGGTCATATACGCATATTTTGATACCTTATTTGTGACACTGGCACGTCACTAATTGACGGGGGTGTAGCGGGCTGAGCCCCATGAATCTCAGGGTTTTTGAGGTATTTAATTACGGTTAGATGAGCATCCAGGGGCCCGCCTTAGGGCCCTTGGTTGGGTCCAGGGGTGGAGCCCTCGTAAGCTAAGGGGTTTTAGGCATTGAATTACAGTCAGATGAGCATAGTTTGATACCTCATTTGTGTAACTGGCAGGTCATTCGTTCTCTTTTTCTTTCTTTTTCTCTTTAATATATTTTTTTATAAACGTGAGGGGGGCTCGAGCCCCCGATCCCCGCCGTTTTGCAGGCCCTGACATGAAGGCTTTTAAGTAAGCATTTTTTTTCAAGACTTGGGAATTTGTAATTTTCCAACAAACGCATAGGCCTACAAAAGTTTAATTTTACAAAAAGAAATTGAGAAAAATTCCAGGAAAATCATGTCATTTAAGCGACATTTGTAAATCACTGGTACCGATTTAGAAGAAGAAAAAAGCACGTTTTAATTTTATTTTGGGAGCGACCGCCCCCTACCCCCCACTTCTGGCGCCTTTGACCATCATCATAACCTTCATAATTATTATAATTATTATCAGACAACCATTAATTGTGTATACTTTGATCTATTCGTGGACAATTTATCATAATTGCAAAAACTGATCAGATAGGTACAAAGTCGTCTAACGTTTGGACGATACATGGACCCTTGTTTTTTCCCTTTTAATTCTGTGAGCGATTTGTGCAGATGGATGAGAGTAATACATTCAAAAGTTATTTGCATTTGGATATAGAAGACTTTTAATATAATTGAAACCCGACCCGATATTAGCGTGAAGGTGAAGCGTGTCAATTTTTGCAAAATAAGACAGTTTCGCTACCCAATGAATAAAATCTCTTTGAAATCATTTCATTGTTGTGTACAAATAATTTATTCATGCTATTTCGAGAGCACATAGAATTTATTTTCGTAAAAGTTCAGTCACGAAATTTCGTGATTACAGACATACACTGTATATACATGTATTTTTTTATTACATTTCAATTCAATCTAATTCGTTGCATGATATGCATAGGTTCTTCTTCTTCCAGTTAAGTACAGACCGCCGTTGGCGTATTATCGTACTAGGTTAATACATAAAATATAAACATACGAGTTTTATGAAATACATAGAATAGTTACAGTCTAATACAGAACGAACAAACTTGTTTTAAACGGTATCATAAGAAGAATCTGTTGTTTGCGATACACTGTATATAGTTATACATGTATGTTTTTATTACATTTCAATTCAATCTAATTCGTTGCATTATATGCATAGGTTTTTCTTCTTCCAGTTAAGTACAGACCGCCGTTGGCGTATTATCGTACTAGGTTAATACATAAAATATAAACATACGAGTTTTATGAAATACATAGAATAGTTACAGTCTAATACAGAACGAACAAACTTGTTTTAAACGGTATCATGAGAAGAATCTGTTGTTTGCGATCATGTATGTAATGAAAAAAGGTATTTGAAAAGTCGCACATCATCAACGTAATATTCCACGGCGATGATTATTATTTTGTTACCCTATCTACTTCTATCGTGTTTTCATCTATCAGGATCTCCTCTAGATGAGGGGAGGGGGTTTTACGAATTCCCCCATTACAAAAGTATGTCAGCGAATACTGCATTTGTATATGGTGTCGGCATATCGCGAAAATTAATGACCTCCGTTTTTCTTCTTTGAACACCTGATGGTAAATCTGACGACCATTTTTTTACCCCTGTTGGGAATTTAATTTAAGAATCTGATATTTTTTCTGGTTTCTAAAATTTTCAGCTATCAAATAAATTGTAGGCAAATTTCCTCAAACACTTGGAGAACAGGCTTTTTAACAAACACATGTTGTAATATAAACCCCGATATTCGCGTGACCGGGTGAAGCGTGTCAAACTTTTCGCAAAACAAGACAGTTCCAGTTCCACTTCTACTTCAAATTATTTCAGATAAATAAATTCCGTTTGAAATATTTCATTGTGTACAAATATTTTCTACAAGCTATTTTGAGAGCACAGCCAATTTGTTTTTTCGTAAAAGTGCAGTCATGATTTGTTTAAATTACAGACATAGATGTTCATTATATATATGGGGCCAGTCACCACGAAATGAGTCCAGTGTCGCATTAGCTCAATCGTAGTAATAGCGATGTATAGTGTGTATGTACTGAAATTTGACCCACCTACCACATTTAAGATTTTTCCAAAAATCTACTTATTATTTCTTTGTTTGTTGAAAGTTTCATTGAAATCGAATGATGGGAAGTGTGTTGTTGCTATGTTGTTGTTGACCAGACTATAATATGTTACGCATCATTAACTTTACACCTAATTATCTCAAAACTGGGTAATCCCATTGTTATAAAGTCCAATTAGGTTTTTGTTCATATTTCTGGATATAACTTATCAATTTTAATGTGTGACCCCTTAATTTAAAGCTTACTTAATGTAGATTCATATAATACTTAAAAACAGGAATAAAATTTTTGCGACACTGGACTCATTTCGTGGTGACAGGCCCCATATATCTCTTTGGTATTTTTTTCACAGATCAATTTAATTCAATTTGTTTATTTCAATTCCAGCAAGTAGATTAAAACTTCATAGATAAATATATGAAATATATACACGTACATAAACGAGTTAAAAAAATATCTATCTACAGTTAGTATAACGCAATTGCTCAGTGGTAGAGCATTAGTCTCGAAACTGGAAGGATCCAGGGTTCGAAACCAAGTCAATGTGCTAGTTTATATATTTATTTATTTATTTATTTATTTATTTATTCAGTCTTCTTTAAAATACAGGGTAGTCCCTTCAGAGCCACAAGGCATGCTTTTTAAAGGAGCCATGTAGGCGAGTGACAAAACACATGGTACAAATTACAACAACAACAAATAAAAACAAATACACAATAAATAATAAATGACTCCTGCCCTTGAAACCTATTTGAGGATTCACTAGTTGGCAATCTCAGTCTCGAGAGCTGTCAGATTGTTACATCATCGGTCTTGCAGATTTTCTGCAAAGTCAAAGTGAAACAGAAGCAACAAGGAGTCAAATATGGATATTTGGAAGAAAATCACATTCCGTAGTTAGTGACCGAAGATTTGACGCCTTGAGATATAAAAATAATATTTTTCGTCCATCGTGACACCTTGTTATCATAATCAGCCATCCAGGATAAACAAAAACAAATTGGGTAAAAGCCTCAACGTGGAAATGGCATAATTACTTTGGAAGTCATCGTGATATGGACGTCTGGTGTTTAAAAAAAAGATGATTAGACATTACATTAAATCTTTTAACAAGAAAAAGGGTTTCACAAATATCAGAAAAGACTGCACTGTTGCTTTGATTTTCAATGTTCCATTCCGTTTCTAATTGATGCACTGTCAAAATGACAATGCCGTATTTTTTGTGTGAAAATAGCATCAAATGCTCTCCCAAATCTTGATGATATTTTTAGCAACCTTTTTCTCGTTAGAAGATTTGATATAAAAGATAAAAAGGGTGAATTAAAAAAAAAGTTAAATCAGTGTAGGCATATGATAAGAGTGTACTTACCAATGCATGGGAGGCATTTGAATTTTCTTCTGGCTCTTCATCCACGTCTACATCATCTCTGCCATGTGTGTCTGAGCTGAGTCACGTAAATCAGTGCGTGTACCATCCTATTAAAAAAAAAAGATAGAATAGAGCCAAACCTTAGAGAAGAAAATGCCCTCATCCACAAGGAATTTGTCACTGAATATGAAAAACACTTTAAACTATACCCCATGTAAAAAAATCCTGTGCAGGGATGGCTCATGTGACATAACATAGTCCCACTACGAGAATAAAAGAAATACTGACGTTGTAAAAATGATATCTGGGTATACCATGACGTCACATTTCGAATCTATCGCCACATTTTCATATATTTCAACGAGTTATATTCATGGCAAAGTTTGAAAATGAAAATAGCAAACTTATTATTTTCCCCCATTTCAATCTCCGCCTTAGCAATGCATTTTATTATTTTCCAAGTTTCTATGTCACATAAAAATTATACAGTAGTTAGACTCTCATAAAGCTTAGGAAGGATATGAATAAATACATTTTTAATCTGTTTTTTCTAATTATTAACGTACCTAATAAATTTCAATCTTTAGATCAGGGATGTAAATGTTATCATGTGCTCTTTTTTAGGATTCTGTAAAATCAAGAATCCTTTTCGGTGGGATGACTACCACAAAGGGGGTATTCTTATAAAACAAAATATCCATGGCTCCCCAAATTATGCTCCATCTCTGCTTACGACAAAATTTCGAATTCTTGTTATGTAACATCGATATTTACCTTGTCTCTAATTTCACGAAAAGCAGAATCAGGGGCAACCGGTGTAGAAGTACTTTTTTCCTCTGCCTATAAAGTGAAATGATATTATTGTCAATAGTAAAGGGGCTACCTCGTTAAACAAATTTACGGAGGTAAGTTCTGATTCTTCTGAAAGATCTTTGTAGATCTTCCTGGAAAGTCACTTCAAAGGGGTGATATCAGCATTCAGATGAGCTAGCCATTTTGAACAGCTGGACTGGGTCCCAATTGAATACTTTATGCAGACCTATATTCATGGCCCGAATTCACAAAGGAGGTTTGTCGACAAACCTAGGTTTATGTGCGTCAGTATGACGCGTTTCGGTGCGTTTTTACAAACCTTGGTCTGTAAAAACGCGTTGAAACGCGTCATATGACGCACATAAACCTAGTTTTGTCGACAAACCTCCGTGAATTCGGGCCATTAAGGAGAGAGCTGTATTAGAAACTCTTACAGAGGCAAAGTTGTGATTGGTCCACAGCTCGTCTGGTGTATCGACTGCGAGGATCTTAATTACCATATTTCACTCCCAGTAATTTTTAGATGTTATTTTCACCAGCTGTTCAAATAAGTATATTTTGCGTCATACCGTATCCAAGCAATCCTGTTCCAAGCAATCCTGTTCGTACTAGCACGTGCCTAATATTTGCATTGTCTTAGCCGCGCACATTTGAGGCTGAAGGCTAGACGGCTCAAGAAAAAAAAAGATTGAAAACAAAAGGAATGAGGATGATGAGATCACAATTACCCATTATTTATATATAACAAAGTGTAATCAAGGCTATATATAACAGATATTGACTGGTACTGTGTGCAATATACCATATTTTTGAGAGCAAGGGAGTAATATTTTCCCTCTTATCTTGGGAAAATATAACTTCCTTCGGCGGTGCTAAAAACGCTGTACTAAACACCTATCGGTCAATATCTGCACAATATTTGAGACATTTCTAGATCGTCTCATTTCAAGTCAAAGAAACAAAATCGAAAAGAAATGAACCCTTAAGGAATTTTGCAAACAATAACAAAGGTAATTATCCTGTAAGTGACATTGTATAAAGACAAATAAACGTGGAACTTCTTTACCAGTCTTCTGAAGGCATCCACGAATCCTGCCAGTAAGTTCTTAAGTCCTAAAGAAAAAGGAATAATGGTGTTGATCAGTTCAAATTCTCTTTTTGTCCGAAAAGTGATCGGGTTCTGCGAACAAAATTTTGTAAGCTCCCTTTTCCAAAAGTATCTATGGATATCGTTTATCTTTTTGTTGTATCTATATGACATGAGTGTTGGCAAATGATCAATCCAAATCAAATCAAAAGCAAGTGAAAATGTTTTTCAAATTTGATTCAGATCTGATGTATCCTGTGTATGCTAAAGGTATGTGATCCCCTTTATTAATAATAGTTCGTCGCTGTTTTCACGAAGTGACGGTAGTGAAAAAAAATTGCATTCACTTTGCGTTACGATTTTCCTCACTACCGTCACTTCGTGAAAACAAGGACGAGTTGTATACAATAATGAAATTTGCGTCCATAACGCATGTAATTTCCCCGATATACCCCCTCCCCCATCCCTGCCAATATTTGTAAGAAGCCCTCCGAATACAGAACCCCCCCCCCAAAAAAAAAAAAAAATAATAATAATAATAATAATAGTTAAATAAGAATATAAATGAATGAATTAAATATTTTAATGATAACAATAATAGTAAAAGTAATAATAATAAAATTAAATAATGGTGTTGATCAGTTCAAATTCTCTTTTTGTCCGAAAAGTGATCGGGTTCTGCGAACAAAATTTTGTAAGCTCCCTTTTCCAAAAGTATCTATGGATATCGTTTATCTTTTTGTTGTATCTATATGACATGAGTGTTGGCAAATGATCAATCCAAATCAAATCAAAAGCAAGTGAAAATGTTTTTCAAATTTGATTCAGATCTGATGTATCCTGTGTATGCTAAAGGTATGTGATCCCCTTTATTAACAATAGTTCGTCGCTGTTTTCACGAAGTGACGGTAGTGAAAAAAAATTGCATTCACTTTGCGTTACGATTTTCCTCACTACCGTCACTTCGTGAAAACAAGGACGAGTTGTATACAATAATGAAATTTGCGTCCATAACGCATGTAATTTCCCCGATATACCCCCTCCCCCATCCCTGCCAATATTTGTAAGAAGCCCTCCGAATACAGAACCCCCCCCCCCAAAAAAAAAAAAAAATAATAATAATAATAATAATAGTTAAATAAGAATATAAATGAATGAATTAAATATTTTAATGATAACAATAATAGTAAAAGTAATAATAATAAAATTAAATAAAATATACCGGTAATGAAATTAATGAAGAAAAAAAGAGGGGGAAAAGGGAAAACATGAATAAAGAATTTCCAAATCCAGAGGGCAACATTGTTTATCATGGTGCAATCTCACAAACAACATGAATATCTGATCATAATTATTCAATGTAAATAGCTTTTGAGAAAGGTAATAAAACGAATGTCCTTACGTTGCCGGTACTTGAAACCAAGACACATAATGATGACGGTGATGATGATGGAGGTGATAATGGAGATGGGGAAGATAATCTTTAAAGAGACTGTATTATCTTCAGCAGGTTGCGGTGGTATCATCGTAGAAGCTCTAGAGGGAACACCTGGAGAAGAGGTGGAAAGTCCTACCTCTTGGTCTAAGGATAAATCATACAAAATAATCATGAATTTATCTCTCTATTTTGTTTTGAGAATGGTGAGGCTAATATATTGACATGTTTATAATAATATTTGATTAGTAGACATTATCAATACTGCTCAGGCATTTCCAAATCTTCGACGATATGATTTTTTAGATATTTAGGAACACCTCTTTGAGGTGGATTATTAGGAGTGGCTATTCAGAATACGAAATGAGGGTCGCTATTCATAAAACGAGGAGAGGGTCGCTATTCATAATACGAAATGAGGGTCGTTTAAGATCCATAATACGAAATGAGCGTCGCTATTCATAAAAAGAGTAGGGGGTTGCTATTCACAATACGAAATGAGGGTCGCTATTCATAAAACGAGGAGAGGGTCGCTATTTATAATATGAGCAGAGGGTCGCTATTCATGATACGAAATGAGGGTCGCTATTCATAAAATGAGCAGAGGGTCGCTATTCATGATACGAAATGAGGGTCGCTATTCATAATTCACTACCTCCTCCCCCCCCCCCCCCCCTTAAGCGAAATTTTGACCGGCGCAATTTTCAAATTTTCGGGAGCAAAAAAAAAAAAAAAAAAAAAAATAGTGCTCACTACCCCCCCCCCCCCCCAAGCTAATTTTGTGGTACTTTATTATACCTGTAACAGATAGCAGTACTTGGCCACGTTCCTTAATGGAAATAAGAGTCGCCACTTTACAGTGATATATTCCACTGTCTGTCTTCTTGAGGTCCATGATCGTTAAACGTGTAGCATTGTTGCTGCCCTCATATCTGGTATCGTTTGTCCATGGGGTATTACTCTTGACTGCAAGAGAGTAGATAGTTTCATTGTCCTTCTTCCAGTACACCCATTGCCATGAATCGTCTGATACTAGGGGACACAGCAAGGTGACATTTCCTCCGATTGGGACAGTTTTCTCTATAGAAGGAGAAAAATATCATAATGTAGATCTGTAATTTATATTATACACTTGTATACATCGCAGACGTTTCCTCACATTTTTGCAGTTTTATCACTCTTGACGCTGCACTCTTGGGCCCTCATTAAGAAAGCCTAAAAGTGTGTTGCAGTCTTCAGTCAGTATTTCCTATCCTTTTTGGGGGGGAGCTTTTTCACATTTTCCGGGGGACGATCCCCGCTAAAAAAAAATGAGGGGGGACGTGTCCCCCCGTACCCCCTCCCCCCGGATTGCCGCCCCTGGATGCAAGGCTCTATAAAATACAGACTTAATGGAAAAAATACTCTACTATCTAGTCTAAGGCATCTATACAGGGCAAATATTGTGTTTTCTATTCACCATGTTCATGATTAAAATTGTATCGTGCAATTTGTATATTATCATTGAAATACATACATAAACCAAGAACAAATTCATAGCCTACTCATTAAGAAATCCAGTGGTAATAACAGTTTGAAATTATGCTATAAACGGAAGGTGCCTTTAACTTATACACGCATTTCTATGAGAGTTGGTCCAAAGCATAGGGTCCAAAAGAAAGGGAAGGGGATGCTAAAAACACTATGATACAGATGAAACAGGAGCAAGAGAGAGAGTTTAACAGAGAGAGAGAGTGTGTGTGGGCTTGAATTTATATGTATTTACTCAGGCTCCTACAAGCAATGGCCATGTTGCAATCCTTTCACAATTTTACTTATATATTGTAAAACATGCATTACAAAAATTAACATACCTGACTGAGAGGCTTGTCTTCTGATTGGCCCACCCATCGCCAAAGCGACTGCGAACATACAGGTCATGCAGTTCACGCAGGTAATAATGCCGACTTTCAATGTGTAATTCCTGTAGTATGTAGAAAAAACATGATCATAAATATATATCTGAACAGTAGCATAATGGGCGAAGTGGTTCCTGGCCGAAGATCTTGATTTTATCCTACCCCATGAGAGAATGTCAACAATTCATCCCTAATTTTCATGAAGTCCACTAAATATTCACAACCCTCATGCACAATTTGCATTTTTTATTGATATTTTGATTACCACTATTATCATTAGCATTATTATTATCATCATATATTATTTTATAATTGTTATTACTACTATCATTATCATTGTTATTATTAATATCATTATTATTATCCTTTTATTATTGTTATTATTATTATTATTATTGGTAGTAGTAGTAGTAGTAGTAGTAGTAGTATTGTTATTAGTAGAAGTATTATCACAATAACTTGTTCACAACAAAAGCTTCTCATCACTTTACCCCGTCGGAAAATCTCAGATGAATCTCACTTGCCACCACTCCACAGTAAAAAGTCCTTTCTCTTTACGTCTTTTTGATAGTTCAAATTTAAACCTAGTTTCTACATCAAATTCAAACACTTTTTAGTAATCCCTGGATTACTATAAACATCCGTGTATCAACTCAAGAAAAGCATCCAATACAAGATAATCACGCATCAATGATAACTTTAAATCAAATATGTTCAATGTTTACTCATAGCTGTCAAACTTTTGCCTGAAAATCAAATTATACGGTAATTAAATTATCAAGAACATAATTTTCGTTATAATTGCCTTTCGAAAAATAACTCCGGAAATAAACCAGTAACATGAAATCCAAAAGCAAGAATGGTCAGTGGCTGTATTTACTGCCTTTAATATTTTTGTTGGTTTCTTTGTTTTCACATAAACATTAAACAATTTATAAACACCTTCAAATGAACTTGAACTGATGTACATCAACATACAACTTACATCGAAATAACGTACATGAACATGTATTATGTACTTTCAAACGACGGAGAAAAGGAAATATTTAGCACTGTGCATAATACCATCTTCATACATGTAATACAGGACTCTTGTAGGCCTACTTCCCCCTGAACATTAACCTTGTTTTTTTTTAATATTTGCTTTTATCAACTTGTCCTAAGTTAATGTCCTGAACACTTTATTTATATTAGTGGCAGAAATATTAGCAAATCAAATTCGAGAAAACAATACAAGAGGGATAAATATTACAACCAAAGATATAGAAGCTCAGAGGGTTAGCGAAGTAAAGATAACACAATTCGCAGATGATACCACATTATTTGTTAATTCAATGGAATCATTAGATAATGTTAAGAAGGAGTTAGACGATTTTTAATATTTTGCAGGCCCAAAGATTAATTGGAATAAAACAAAAGTAATGAAAATGAAAGAATTAGATACGACAAAATATGATATTGAATTTACAGAAGAACCAATTAAACATTTAGGTGTTTACGTTGGTAAAAATGATAAATATGATAGCAGTATGAATTGGGAGAGGAAAGTTGACAAAATTAATAATATTCTTAAGACGTGGAAAATGAGACGACTGCCCTGTTATGGAAAAATAATAATTATAACATGTTTGATAATTCCTCAGCTCGTCTATTTAGGCACAGCTGTCTCAATGCCTTGTTATATATGCAAGGCTTTACATAGGACTATATATACATTTATATGGAATTCTAAACGTGAAAAAGTAAAACGGAATGTTTGTATCAAGTCAGAAAGAGAAGGGGGGCTTGGTATGGTTGATTTAATTTTGAAAGCTAATTCACTTAGATTATCTTGGATATATACGTTTTTTATTGCAGGTGATGCAATGTGGAAGACATTATTTTCATTTTGGACTGAAAGAGTTGGCGGCATGCCGTTATGTTTACAGTATAATTGTCATATTAAGCACATGAAAATGATATGTAAAAAAAAGAAATTTACCAATGTTTTATATGGATTTGCTTTGCACATGGTCAGAAATTAGATATGTAAATAAATTTGAAGTAAAAGATATTCCCAATGAAATACTTTGGAATAATAGTAATATTGTAATTGATAATAAACCTCTTTATTTCCCATCGTGGATAAAAAAAAAAGGAATCTGTCAAATCAAACATGTTATAAATCAAGGTACATGGTTAAATAACTCTCTATTCAATAACCATTTTGATGTAAAGAATCTGTTGTTTTTATTCAAAATGTCAAAATTAAAAAAAGCATTCCCAAAATATTGGTCACAAAATTTACGTTTAAAGGTATTACAGAGTTTTGGGAAATTTTGAAAAATGGATGGATAGTGATTCTTTACAATTTTGATATATTTGGATGCCCCTGTGGATGTATTAAAAACTCCAGAAATTTTAGCCCCTAAACACTTCTGCTTTCGAGAAAAATTGATTATAAAGATTTACCGGGTGCTCCGGTAAATTTTGTTAAAATTTCAAATAGCTCCTACGGCCGTACAATGGTAGCTGCGACCATAAAAATCTCAGAGTATATAGTTGTGGTATATAATTTCCGAACGACAATAGCTAATCTGTCGATTTTAGACAATAATCATTGTTTTATAGCTTAATTAATATCTTGACCTTGAGAGGGAGCTATTCAACATAAAAATGTTTGTTATTTACATTTCTTAACTTTAGAGTCGATTTCGACCGCGACAACGATCACTGAATATTGTAGGATCGTATATCCTTCCAATATGTTCATTTGAACCGAATTCCTGACCCCATACCAAAACTTTGTATTACATTTAAACACAGCTTCAGGTCTCAATGAAAAAATGTACATTGAGACAATTTTAGATGTTATAAACGTTGAATTTACTACAGCGAAAAGTTACTATAATTTAATGCTAGAAAGGAAAAAAGAGAAAATTGGTTTCCATTTTTGGCAAAATATTTTAGGCCTACCAGAAACATTTGTTTGGAAAGATGTATTTCAGTTCAAATTTAATAACATAAGAGACGATAATATCAAACAATATAATTTTAAATTAATTCATAGAGTATTGCCATCTAAAGACAATCTCTTTATTTCGTGTAAGAATATTGCTTCACTAAATGGCTGCTGGGACAACAGCACCACTGCGCCTAGAAACAATGTATTAGGCGCGTTATAAATGTGATCTATTATTATTATTATTATTTATATGGAAAATCGTACAGTCTAACGAATGTGAAATTTGTCGTGAAAGAGAAACTATTGAACATTTTATATTTCGTTGCAAGAAATTCAGAGTTTTCTGGAAAATTATCTCAAGAATTATATATTTCATTTTTTAAATAGAAATTGATATGAAAATGTTATTGATCGGATATAAAATAGATAACAAAAATTTACGTTACTTAATTTTTGATAAATTATGCTCAACTTTTTTATATACAAAGACTACGTAAAGCGGAACTTTGGAGAAGTTAATAAATAATTTTATTTCACCATTAAAATGTTATTTGAAATACAAAGAAAATATAAAATACTTCGATATTGAGGAAGTTAAGAAAGTATTAGAAATGTTAAAATGATCATTTTAAGATATTATGTTGATCTTGTATATAATTCTTGTTTCATTTATTTGTTTTGTAAATGATTATAATTTTGAAATGGAACAATAAAGTCCCTCTGAAGAGGTAAAGAGAAAAAAAATGTATTATGTACTTTCAAACGACAGAGAAAAGGAAATATTTAGCACTGTGCATAATACCATCTTCATACATGTAATACATGACTCTTGTAGACCTACTTCCCCGTCCAAAGTTCACTCCACAGTTTGTTCACGTCATCGCATCTACTTTCACTGTACTTCCGCCATTTCCTGTTGTGAGACGATGATTGCATATAATTATTTAACCCAAGGCAATTCGAGTTTCTCTCTTTTTGGTATGTTTTATATCAACAAAATATACTTGATAGGGGGTTACATTAAGCAGTGTTCCGGATTTTGAGGGGTCTCCAAGGAAGGAAAAGCCCCCCAAAAGCCCGCAAAAAGCCGCAAAAGGGGGGTTCAGAAATGTTGGCAGTCCTGAGCTGAGATAGGGAGGGGGATGCTTTCATAAGGAGGAGACAAGCATACGCGTAACCTAAAACACTGAGTGGTAAGGGGCCGGGATCACGATAGGCACAGTACACAACGGGCACAAGACAAGAGTGAACATGGGGAGGGAATCTGAAAATATTCAGTGTACCAAGGAGTTTCAAGAGCTGGAGACCCAACTGGCAACAAATTATTCCAAGCAGCTGCCGTTTTTATGGTTGCACAATAGAATCTACTAGTAAGCTGTTACCTTTGATGTCCGAGGTTCCAAGCCGCCAATATCATTGGAAAGCTTGAGTAGTGATTATGTCACAAAGAAATATCCTTAATATTTCACTTTTTATTTGAACTAACAAGGGGAAAATCTTACAGATGATAAAACATGAATACAAAAGCCTAATTGTTTCAAGAAATTTACTTACATTGTATGATAGCAGCTTTAAATTGTGAAAAATATTAAAAATGTACAGTCCTAAAACTTGCAATTTGACATTTTTCCGATTACTTGCGGCTCACGAAAATAAAAAGTGAATTTGTTCGTGTACAGTTCTTTATGATGTTATATGTCAGATTAGTGCCCACACATGCCCAGTCGAGCAATTTTGATTAATATTTCATGAAATTTGCTCCGTATTATCAGACGAGTAGTAGCGAAAAGTAATTGGCATTACAAAATCATATTCCATTTGAAAGTGGCCACATAGTTGCAGCTAGGCAGGAATCTTTTGTTTACATATCTGCAAGGAAGGTCCAGTTAAAAGCACATGCCTGACATATTTTCTCCTGGCGGCATCGAAGATGGTACAAAGGGCATGAGCTAGATAGGACTCCATCTCTTAAAGCTTCTTGAATAAGCCAGTTCATAGATACAATCTGCGCATGGGCAGATAAAGGTCATTTGTACCAAAATGGTAAAACCCACAGAGATGAATACTGGATATGCGCTCATGAAAGTTATGTATCATTATTCATTTATGCACCAACGGTACATTCTATGATACGCAGGTGGAAGTATTCTTTTCAAGAGGACAAACAAAAGGTATTCATGAGGCACAGCTAGGGACTTTGGCAGTTATTATTCTAAGATGCTCAAAGTGGAACTTCTCCATGTGTAAAAGACCTGTGGATATGTGGGGTCATTTGTACCATGTGCTATCTGTAAACTCCCTTATTGGTAAGACACTTAATATCAAGAAAACACACAGTGACATGGGTCAAGATGACGGCGACACTAGTCAACGGGAAACAAAAACTCGCATACAATCATTTTCACAACAAAAACACGGCAGTGATGATACAGGAATCTCATAAACAGTATTGGGAGTAAATACAAATATGTATAGGGTACACTTACATTACTTTTCTTCAACAAATTCACGGCCGCTTGTATGGCAAGTTTGTGTACTGGAACTCGAACTTGATCGCGGAAGTGTTTTCAATGATTAAGATTCGATCATACATAATACACAGATGGTCATGCAACGGTTAGATCATATATTATTACGTCTATGGTTAGATTCGATCACTCAATCCAGAGTATGTTTACTGCACTGTTTTGTTCACGCCATCGCAACTACTTTCACTGTAATAAATTGTAACTGTAACTTTCGCAATTTCCTTGTGTGAGACGATGATTGGATTACATCTGGGCAGGCGCGTACGCAGGGATTTTTTCAAGGGGGGGGGGGGGGGGGTTTAACATTTAATAATCGGGCCGAAAATTTCGCAACGACTCAGCCAGCCGCTGAATAAGCGGGGGGGGGGGGTAAGAGGACACTTTTTTGTTGACACTTTGCTCCGTTGGGGGGGGGGTAAGGTTACCTGTTTTAGGTCAGCCATGGGGGTATTTTTTTTTTTTTTTTTTTTAATAATTTAAAAAAAAAAAAAAAAATCCAAAGGGGGGTGTTTTAGGGGGGGTTTACACACATACAAATACCAAAGGGGGGGTTTAACCCCCCAAACCCCCCCCCCCCCCCCCTGTCTACGCGCCTGATCTGGGGAATACCCTTTGGTCCGGTTTGAACCAGAATATTCTCCCCGGTTGTTCTTGTTGTTTTTCCTTTTTTGTATAAGACCAGGACACTTGATTAATTCTACCAGGATAATTCTACCTTTTTTCTTCTTTGGTAATAACATACTTAAAATGAGCTGTAAAGGGTACATGAGCATTTGTCTACGTCAATAACCCACTCTTGTAATGGCCAAAATTAAAACTGATTGAAACTTTGCGCAGCATAAAACGTGCGATCATTCGGGTACCCATGGTCTGTAAAAATCAGACTAAATACTTACTGGCTCTATAGCTCCTGAGTCGATTCGACAACTAATAGTCGTTATTTTCCCACTTAAAGACATTTTCAAGCCCCCCCCCCCCTTTTTTTTTTTTTAGGGAAGTTCTAAATTAGTATTGTCTTTCAAATGCCGTTGGAATTAAACCTTTTCATTTGTTTGGCCCTGCAAATGGAACTTAGTACCTTTAAGTCGATTCACAACTAATAGTAGTTCTTTTCCCACTTAAAGGACATTTTCAACCCCTCCCCCCCCCCCTTTTTTTGGGGGGGAAGTTTTTTTTGGCCT